>OZ023217.1:30916898-30979398 GCA_963995525.1 Escarpia spicata | reverse complement strand
TAGCCTGTCATCATTTAGACGTTGTTCGTTGGAGAAAGTACTGACCGTCTTTCTATTCGCCTCAGAGTATCTACAGCCTTCACCCTGTTTACAATGTATCCTGTTTGAAAATATCACACACGATCTCACTGGAACGATCCATATCAATGCTTACTCTGACATTATGTCTTGATGATCATGCCTTATATGGATGGATGTCATACGATGCCATACTATAGCTATACATTTTTCATGAGGAGTTGACGTTAACAAACCCATCCCGAAAATAAACGAAAGTTTTTCAGATTACCTTTGCATCTAAACCAACAACACGTGAACCTCCTTTCAGCACGGGCGTACACTTGTATATAATTATTCCGCGACGACTCACACATAATTAACAAGGAAGTAAGTCTGTTTTACAATAAAACGTTCCCTAATCGTTGACAGAGCATTCAATCAACTTAAACAAGCGACAACATTACGTACACTTGAGATCAAATGCATAAGATGACTTTGTATTTCTGTATACCTCGAGGTATGTTTCTTTGAGTACGCCGCGATATCCTCCAGGCGCCTCGGCCACACTTCAAGTGAGTCAGCCTGTGACGCAGGCTTGTTTATTTTCACCTCATGACAATGGTACGCGTGCAAGCGACTATAAATTGAACAATAAATTTAGGGAGCAACCAATGGAAACCAGTGGTGACAGACTTAACCAAAATAAACCCACTAAAACCAACGTCGCAAATGTATATTTCTTTTATGATAAGCATATTGTTAAATTAAGCGATAATGAGGCGTTATAAAGAACTGATGTGGGACTATATTTAGAAACATGACATTGTATTTCGCGGGGATTCCCTCCGGTTAATCATCAGGTCATTGACAAGTCGAACACAAACGACGCGTGCGCCATAGAGGGGTTGGCACGCGACGTTCGATATCGTGGGGCCCAAGTAGGATTGTACCGGAAGCACGGCGTAAGCACCTATATCAGTGATACATAAAGACTACATATTATCCATTGCAATTCTTACGTTCACATACTTACATTTCATATAAATGCAATTTATTCAATGAATCAGACATAATTTGATTTAATTTAAAAAAGGTGATCCGTGGTGTTCAATTATTCAAGTTATTCCGGTCACAAAAACTACACCAGAAAATTGTTTGACATATTGAACGAAAATCTTACACAGACACGCACTGGTAGTCAATCTACATTAGGCCTTACATTAAGGAAATAAACCTCGACATTGCCCATGCCTGATTCGCAATACACACGCGCACACGTGCACACGCGCACACGCGCACACGCGCACACATACTCTCACAGGCGTCGGAATGTGGTGAAAATTAGAGAGGACTGAGGCCAACTAATCAACTGCACCCGCAGCCTAGGCTCCCTCAAACCTCCAACTGCACCCGCATTGATGCTCACCAAAAACCTCCACCTGCACCCGTATTGAGGCTCACCAAAAACCTCCACCTGCACCCATATTGAGGCTCACCAAAAACCTCCAACTGCACCCGTATTGAGGCTCACCAAAAACCTCCACCTGCACCCGTATTGAGGCTCACCAGAAACCTCCACCTGCATCCCACTTACCAAAATGTTAGGGGGATAAACTGAGTGTTGACCAATCTATAACTTTTTGTGTAAGTACATAATTATTACAGCGACGAGATCTACTTCCTACATATATATTTCCGTTCCTTTAAAGTGGCCCATGGTCTAACAGCCATCGTCATAATTACTACTAATTAGTTTTTTTATTTAGATTTGTTATCAAGTTCTGTCTCTTCAAATTTGAGTAGGCCTATATGGGATACGGACACCAACAGCGTAACCCTGTTATGGTTGGACTTTTCTGACCCACATCTATTTGTGGATCCAATCAAAAGTATTGCGGTTTTGGCGTGTTTGCCGAGCTTAATTTGTTGACAAAGAGACCCATGCGACGACTTAAATCAGTTCCACTTCGCGAGCGGCACCAAACGGTTAATTATATCTCCGGTGTCGCGGGTTCATATACGGCTGACTCAAGACCTTTTGTTCGCGAGCCGAGTGTCAGAATCGATCGGGGTTTGCAGTCATCTATTTAAAAGATCACCACGACACGTTATTGTGAAGTTATAAAATATAAAAAAGTTGCGATTCGAAGATGCGGTCGAATGACGCCGGTTTTCTGAGCGACCGTTGCTTGAAAGCGAGCTGCATAGGCGCGGGATCGGGGGGGGGGGTAAAGGGGACAGCTGCCCTCCAGACATTTTGCTGGGGGCAGACACATGGCTTTGCCCACCGCCCAGTAAGTCTGGGCTTGAAGGTGGGGTTATTTAGCGAGTCTCAACGGGGGATGTGCAAATCGAGGTTTTCGGAAAGAGTGAAGGTGGGACTTTTGGCGAGCCCCAGGGACGGGTGCAATTTGGGGTTTGTGGAGAGATTCACACATTTTTAACGTCGCCGCGAGAAATATTCAACAGCACTCCCCGCCTCCACTCACGTCTTCAGATGTCATGATTCGACAGCGAGGTGTTGCTGAATCTCCGGCTCAGCTCCCCTTCCTCCCTCCCTACCCCGTATTACTCCCGTTCCCCGCCAGTGACGAGCAGTCGACAAAGTAGCGGAAGATAGGGACCAAACAGTAATAAGCAAATCGGACTCAGGTTAATACATTGTAATAAAATGCTCTTTGGTTTTGTGTTCACAAACCATGCAGCAGTTGCAAATAAAATAATGATTAAGTAAAATAATACATAAATGAATTATATTTCCCCACAATAGTTTGTGTGGGCGACACTAGTCCTTACCTTCACTTCAGCAAAACCGGTAAACGCAATTGTCGCAGACACATTTGGTGAGTAGAGATTTATAATCGGGTGGAAAGTTTTCTTAACTTGAATTAATCGATAAATAGGTCACGCGCGGTTACTGATGCA
Organism: Escarpia spicata; assembly: GCA_963995525.1. Lineage (NCBI taxonomy): Eukaryota > Metazoa > Annelida > Polychaeta > Sabellida > Siboglinidae > Escarpia > Escarpia spicata. The sequence continues at coordinate 30,976,473 of OZ023217.1, read as the reverse complement.
TCAACGTAAAGGCATAGGCTTACGACATATAATAGTTTGGTAAATCATATTATAGGCCCTGTTGTATAAGCAGCCTGTCTATTTCAGGCCCGTAGTGTGGTTCTTTTTAGGTGGGTGTGTTTTCATCCTCGGACTGCATATTTCCCCATTTTCGTGGTGTCGAGATGGAAGGGTCCACACAGTTTTGCCGCTGTGTCGATTCATTTCTTGTTATATACGTCACGATTTTAAATCAAACACAACTATTTACCTCCAAGCCGAGCTACTTCCTCCGAAGCATAACTCCTTTGTTTCAGCGTGGGGTGCGTTCGCACTCATCGCACACATTTTAATATTTTAATGTCTATTAATGAAACACGATATGGTTCATAATGCTTTACATAATTTGATCGTTATCTGCCAAGTTACCCACGAATGCTGCGATTCGAATATTATCTTTACTTTGCTTGCTCAACGGAAAGGTCGATATTGATATAGAGATTATATTATTTAAAAACTGTGGCTCGTTAACACACACACACACACACACACACACACACACACACACACACACACACACACACACACACACACACACACACACACACACACACACACACACACACACACACACACACACACACACACGCACGCATGCGCGCACAAACACACTCGCTCGCTCGCACATACAAACACACTCGTTTGCACGCATGCGGACACGCACACACGCACACATGCATGCACGCGCGCACGCACACGCACACGCACACGCACACACACGCACACACACGCACACACACGCACACACACACACGCACGCGCACTTGCTCGATTGTATTTAGATACTCTCTTGAGTGAAGTACGTCACCACTATAAGTGCCATCGTAGTACTTGGTATTTCCAAGTCAACTGAGTTGAAATGTTGAGCGTTACATACCTAACACACAGTTGCACATGGCATTAGGGGAATCCCCGCAGATAGTTGACCCGTGCGATCATACAGTACATAAATATACCATCATATTTATGTGCAACATTTATTGGGAACTTTGCTGATCGGTAAACTTTTAGTCACGTTGTTTGCAGAGCTGTATCCGCGTCCGCAATTTGTCCGCAATTCGGTTTTCACTAGTTTCGTTTTAGTATGCCCCCCCCCCCCTCATCATTTCATGAACAAATCAAACTCGTTTAGCGTTGACTACTTCATGCTGGCTCATCTGTGCTGAATGTTCCAAATTCAGCAAAATGGCAAAAGTGCAACCTTTTTCAGACTACAATCCGGGAGATTGTGTTCTTTTCCGGGAGGCCGGGAATTACATAGCAAATCCGGGAGACGCCCGGGAAATTCGCAGGTATGATAATGAATTATGTGAACGAACCTAAAGGGTTTTTATAAATTGTTTAGTACATTAAAAGTATACTGCTCGCAATTTTGGAAAAGGGACAACCAAATGACATTTTAATACAAAAAACACGTTTGTTGTGGTAGACAACACGCTCGTGTCTCATAAACATCCGGGGACCTACAGGGGTTCCCGCATTTGAATTACCACTTTGGAATCCCCACGTCATGTGACCACATGACTAAGCTCTCCAGAACTAAGTGGTGTCATATACATAGGAACTGGAATGTAGGTAGCGCTTGAAATATCAAAAGCGATGACGCGATTTGGTTAAATCCCTCGCAAATGAGCTCCTAGTCTAAATATGGTCACGGATGCAATATCCTTGTAAAACAAGTATCCCCTATCTACACTGTGTTGGCTTATTTAGTGTTATTTGTAATATACCGCTACGTACGTTTGGTGGAGGGTGGTACCAGTCTGCATGGCACCAGCTTGTGTATACGGGTTGGGAACACTGGCCCCGACAGAGAGACAGGTGGGGATGCTACAGCTACCAGAAAATAACTGTTTCCAAAAAATGTGTAAACTGCCTCGAAAAGATAGAAGGAATTATAAGAAGAGATGAGAATAAAACTATACATGAACTTGGTTGGGAGTAAGCTGCGATAGAGAAAATGAGTGAAGGAGAAATTGAGAAAGAGAGCATGAAAACAGAAGAGGGTGGAAGTAGGAGAACAGGACGACCAACATTAAGATGGAGAGACAGTCTTAAGATCGACCTCGGAAGGGCAGGGATGACCAGCCGAGAGCGGGGGGATAGCAGGGGATTGTGGTAGATGGAGACAACGAGAAGACGGAACATGTCCACTGTCGAAATAGGCCCTATTAAAGGCGAACAAGACGTGAGTCCACTGACGAGATAAGCCCTATTAAAGGCGAACAAGACGTGAGTCCACTGACGAGATAGGCCCTATTAAAGGCGAACAAGACGAGAGTCCACTGTCGAGATAGGCCCTATTAAAGGCGAACAAGACGTGAGTCCACTGACGAGATAGGCCCTATTAAAGGCGAACAAGACGTGAGTCCACTGACGAGATAGGCCCTATTAAAGGCGAACTAGACGTGGGTCCACTGACGAGATAGACCCTATTAAAGGCGAACAAGACGTGAGTCCACTGACGAGATAGGCCCTATTAAAGGCGAACAAGACGTGAGTCCACTGTCGAGATAGACCCTATTAAAGGCGAACAAGACGTGAGTCCACTGACGAGATAGGCCCTATTAAAGGTGAACAAGACGTGAGTCCACTGACGAGATAGGCCCTATTAAAGGCGAACAAGACGTGAGTCCACTGTCGAGATAGGCCCTATTAAAGGCGAACAAGACGTGAGTCCACTGTCGAGATAGACCCTATTAAAGGCGAACAAGACGTGAGTCCACTGTCGAGATAGACCCTATTAAAGGCGAACAAGACGTGAGTCCACTGACGAGATAGGCCCTATTAAAGGCGAACAAGACGTGAGTCCACTGACGAGATAGGCCCTATTAAAGGCGAACAAGACGTGAGTCCACTGACGAGATAGGCCCTATTAAAGGCGAACAAGACGAGAGTCCACTGTCGAGATAGGCCCTATTAAAGGCGAACACGACGTGAGTCCACTGACGAGATAGGCCCTATTAAAGGCGAACAAGACGTGAGTCCACTGACGAGATAGGCCCTATTAAAGGCGAACTAGACGTGGGTCCACTGACGAGATAGACCCTATTAAAGGCGAACAAGACGTGAGTCCACTGACGAGATAGGCCCTATTAAAGGCGAACAAGACGTGAGTCCACTGACGAGATAGGCCCTATTAAAGGCGAACAAGACGTGAGTCCACTGACGAGATAGGCCCTATTAAAGGCGAACAAGACGTGAGTCCACTGTCGAGATAGACCCTATTAAAGGTGAACAAGACGTGAGTCCACTGACGAGATAGGCCCTATTAAAGGTGAACAAGACGTGAGTCCACTGACGAGATAGGCCCTATTAAAGGCGAACAAGACGTGAGTCCACTGACGAGATAGGCCCTATTAAAGGCGAACAAGACGTGAGTCCACTGACGAGATAGGCCCTATTAAAGGCGAACAAGACGTGAGTCCACTGACGAGATAGGCCCTATTAAAGGTGAACAAGACGTGAGTCCACTGACGAGATAGGCCCTATTAAAGGCGAACAAGACGTGAGTCCACTGACGAGATAGGCCCTATTAAAGGCGAACAAGACGTGAGCCTACAGACGAGATAGGCCCTATTAAAGGCGAACAAGACGTGAGTCCACTGTCGAGATAGACCCTATTAAAGGCGAACAAGACGTGGGTCCACTGACGAGATAGGCCCTATTAAAGGCGAACAAGACGTGGGTCCACTGACGAGATAGGCCCTATTAAAGGCGAACAAGACGTGAGTCCACTGACGAGATAGGCCCTATTAAAGGCGAACAAGACGTGAGCCTACTGACGAGATAGGCCCTATTAAAGGCGAACAAGACGTGAGTCCACTGTCGAGATAGACCCTATTAAAGGCGAACAAGACGTGGGTCCACTGACGAGATAGGCCCTATTAAAGGCGAACAAGACGTGGGTCCACTGACGAGATAGGCCCTATTAAAGGCGAACAAGACGTGAGTCCACTGACGAGATAGGCCCTATTAAAGGCGAACAAGACGTGAGTCCACTGACGAGATAGGCCCTATTAAAGGCGAACAAGACGTGAGTCCACTGACGAGATAGGCCCTATTAAAGGCGAACAAGACGTGGGTCCACTGACGAGATAGGCCCTATTAAAGGCGAACAAGACGTGAGTCCACTGACGAGATAGGCCCTATTAAAGGTGAACAAGACGTGAGTCCGTTGGTGTCACTTTACTGACAACGCAAAGCTTCTGCCGAGTTAAATGTGCCTCTACAATTTGTTTTATCGCTCGTCTCATTTTAAATATTTTTTTGCGAAAAAAGGAAACCTGTCTAGTTTCTATGGTATCCACCAGGACATGCTTCTCGATTGAGTAACCTTTGAATGTAGTTTTCGTGAAATTAATCACCAAACAAACTATTAACTTATCTAAACAAACTATTAACTTATTTAAATAAACTATTAACTTATTTAATTATACATGTACAATAAATTCAAGTATTTTTCAAAATTCTTGTCTTCACGTAAATGTGCGATACACTTATGTTTCTGTGTTGGTGTCGCTGACTTCCTTCGCTCTCTCGAAAATTACGTGACGGACAAACATAGCGCGTTGACGGTTAGATGACGGCCTGACAGCTTGCTTTGGCAAACTACCAGATATAACGACCGAAGTCAATATTTTCAACCATTTAAACAAATGTACGCACTTTTTATCATATCGATTGCAGTGGTATTTAACATCTTCACACACTTCATAGTTGGACATCAAAGAACCGGATTCGTGATTAGCTAATCCAGTTGAGGAAGTAATTGTAATCATTCGCGTAATGAAATTCCGATTTCCCAGCATTTGGACAACACGTGAACAATCAGGTAGTCTTTCAACTTCCTGCTGTGCGTCGCCACCAGTCATACACGTAATCGGGCACGATATCGAAACCAAATAGTATTAAGCGACCATGATGTCTGCCGCGGTGTGCGGTCGGCCGTGAGAGCACCACAGCCGCTTCGTTAAATTTGATCGTTACATTACTCACATGGAAAAAGCGTAATCCTTCCGGGTGTCCAGCAGCTTACCTGCGACGCCCTGTCCACTACGTCCTCCTCCATAACCTCTGTCACCTCCATGTCTCTCCTCACGACGTTCCTCACCCGTATCCTCTGCCGTCCTCGGGTGCGTTTATTACCGTCCTCTCTCTATATCACGAGCCCAAACCAGTACAGTCCGGCCTTTCTTAGTCGATCTGTTAGACACAACACTCCCACTCTTTCCTTATATTTTAAATGCGTTTATTTAAATTTAAGATGACATTGAGCAATAGTTGACTAATACGTTTCTTTGTTAAATCATCTCAAAAGTGGCATCTTTAAATGTTCACCCAGGTCGTCACCGAGTGTGAGGTGGGAGGGATGTCCGCGTATTGGCTACTCTGTCGTTACGCTAATGGTCAATGAATATAATAATCATCACATCAAAATACCAATATCGCCGGACAGCACACATAACCTACCAATAAAAACTAGTCTACTTTAAAAAACACATTTAAACTAAATCCACATTACGATGTATCGTGGCCCAAACCAAGTGGACATATTAGAAACATAACCGGTTTTTAATTAATGCATTGTACTGAACAGAGAAAGTGTCCCTGGGTCCGGAAGTACTATAATATAGTACATACTACATAGTACCCTATAGTACATAATGTATACCATCTAAATGGTCCGCATGTATGTATGCAAGTGGGGCTGTATGGTCTACCGGTCGGATGCCATTGAAGGCCATGTTTTACCGCGCCGCTCGTTAATTAGCAGGTCTCGCATGTAAATGCGGTTGTCGACTTTCCAGACGAGCAACGATAACAATCACACTTGAAAGACGCGGCAACATCCGCCCCCGCTGTAAGGTCGACCTCGGCGGTCGCGGTCGCGGTCGAGACGGCGCGCCCTAGCACAGCGACCAGCCGTACCGCCCCCTGTCGGCTGGTGTGGCGTCAACACGTCAACTAGGTGTGGGGATTTCCAAACGACGAATCCCGCGCCGTCTATTTACACTCAGTCCTTTATGCCGCGTAGTTCATGCTTGCGACACTGCGTGCAACTTTGCACTGAGAATTGTGTGGTGTCCTGTTGACTGATACAGTGGAAATGGAAATGATGACGCGTAAAACGTCTACGTTATGAAACATATCTCCCTCTCCCGTCCCGTCCCGTCCCGTCCCGTCCCGTCCCGTCCCGTCCCGTCCCGTCCGGTCCCGTCCCGTCCCGACACGCACGCACGCGCGCACGCGCGCACGCGCACACGCGCACACGAGCACACGCGCACACGCGCACACGCGCACACGCGCACACGCGCACACGCGCACACGCGCACACACGCACACACGCACACACGCACACACGCACGCACGCACGCACGCACGCACGCACGCACACACGCACACACGCACACACGCACACACGCACACACGCACACACGCACACACGCACACACGCACACACGCACACACGCACACACGCACACACGCACACACTAGTTCAGTTATACTTTGATTTTCTTGTAATCGGCCTTGGCGGAGTGTAATTATTTGGTAAACGTTATAAATAGTACGATGACACATTCCATCTTCCCCGAGGTACGCTACCTTTATTCACGCATTACTTAATGACAAAGAAACGTTGTGACAAAGATGACATCCGTAAACAAGTTGTGTCTATTCATTTCTATTTATTTATAATCGTGGATATAACGAAGTAGGCCTACGCAACTAACTTCATAACTTCAAGTTAAGGTAAGTTCTTATATATTGCGCGGTACATTTTCGTGAGCCCGGTTCTCGTCGATAGAGTTGAGCGTGGAGTGTGCGAACGTGCAAACGCGAGCAACAGAATATTCGAACCCGGAATGTCTCCACTGAGAGTTCGACAGTCTAAACACTTCGTCACCACGCATCATGTACTTGCATGCATATATAAAACACATTATTACGTACGTGTGCGTGTGTCCATGCATGTGGACGTGCGTATGGGCGCACGTGTATGTATGCACACGCACGCGGTAGATATGAGTCACGGACTTTAAAATCAACAATATTAATTTTAATGAGTCATCCTGTATCCACTTTGAGATAAAAATAACCGACACAGCCCTAAACGAGCACAGATCCCGAGGGTGGAACAGCTTCTTGTGCAAGAAAATATCATTTCAGATGAGCAGGTGACGTGGTCACTGGCGTGTTTAGAATCTTTGGAGCGGGGGTGAAAAGGGGGCCAATCTAGTCGCCCGTTCGCTTGTCCCATTTAAATGTAGAGGCGCTTCAAACTATATCGCGTCCCGTGAGAAAACCAAGATCGTAAGTGACAGTTTCATACTTCTGACATAATCAATAAATAAACTTTTCACTCTAATGACAAGTCAAGTTTTCTGTTATATCTGATATAATAAGGGCCACATTATACAAACATTAACACACAAAATGATTTTTCATTACCACGAAAAGTTGTTATTGAATATATATCGAGTATGAACGTTTCACTTACGATGTTATGTTTCTCACGGACGAATTTTTTATTAGGTAAAGCTAAAGAAAAAATACCGAGAGGGGGTCGTCGTCTAGCGCCCTTCCCTAAATAAATCACTGCATGAAGCGAGAGTGGGGTCACGATTGATTCCCTAAGCAACTGTCGGAAGGTTAGCTAACCACAGCCATCTGTCTGCTTGAGTCTGCCAATGTCTTTAGATTTACGTGATGTACGTTAATAATACACCACGTAAATCGATAATACATATACATATGCGATTATATTGGCATTTTTTTATCTCTTATGTGTATTCATCTATAACGAAGTTTTATATAAGGTAGAACTTGTCTAATGTACAACTTATAAACAACTTATAATCTGCTAGATGACACATTCCGCCCTCTCTTTTGTTTATCAATTGCGTGGTGTCCATTGTCGTAAGGCACGGGTAAAAAGTTGCGAAAAAAACACATCCGTAAATACGTTATTTCTATTCAGTTTTTGTTTATTTTTATCCCTCGATTCCAAAAAGTACATTAACGTGATTGCTTGTACGTGCATGTACACACGTGCAGGTCGAACCTGGTATCACAGTCATCCACGGGACTGCGCCCAAGTGACCTTAATGGCAGGGTGACCTTAATCCTGAATGCGTGGACTGAAGTGTAATGGGAACTGGGAACATCGCATACACAGCAATGCCATTTTAACAGCGACGAACAAGTGTAATGGAGGCTTAGTGTCTGTTTTATTAATTAACACAATTATTTGTCGTATGAATTGGTCGGCCGGAGCTTTGATTACAATTATCATTTAAATACACACTCTCCACGCACACACCTACCGATGTTTGCGTATTGAGGAGCACTACGGATAACCATGTCGTTTTTGTTATTGTTAAAGTATATCAGCATCATAAAGTATATCAGCATCATTCTCTGTAGGGCCTACAGTATATAATTTGCCTACAGGATGCTTCGTTTCTTACTTGCAGATTATGATCTAGCAGGCGTTGTCGTCGTGCAGTTCCACTCTCTTAATATAAATTAAGTTTTATATTACCCACCAGAGGCGCCACGGGGTATTTCGGGGAACTTATTATCATCCAACCACACCAGGCGGGCAGGAGGGCGGGCGGGCAGGAGGGCGGGCGGGCAGGAGGGCGGGCGGGCGCTTGGCATCACGGCTCTGACTGACCACATTAAGGATTCGTCCGCCATTACCGAAAGAGTGCCCTTGAAAATACCGTTTTGGTGTCGTGTGAATTTTGTTCGAGCACTTTGGCATGGCACATGTCAGTCCAGTGAATACTGAATGTACTACTACATTAGATCTTTCACGAGGTAGCAATAAACATACGCTAGTCGCTCGCGTATTCGCACAGTGGCTATTTTGCAGAACGCACCAATATTTCAAAATCCGTCACCAGATTGGGGCGAAATTGAGGGGTGTCAGGTTTGGGTGGATTTTTCTGAAAACTGAGGTAGGAGAATTTTACGAGTTTTCCACAGCACTTGTGTCAATGGAGGTTAAATATGCTGTGAAATTTTCAAGAAAATTGTTCGTCAAATTTAGCAGGAAATGAAGGAAACGTTATAATGGCCGCCTATGTTAAATGTGGTCTTACCCCTGACCGTAGTGCGGGGGTAATCTGCGGAAAATCTCACCGTTCTGCACTGGTTTACTGACCGTATTCCTGAATAGCGATGTGATCGGATTTGCGGGACTAACGTTGTCGTGCTTACATTTATCCGGGCGTTAAATTTTATCCGGGTGATGCTTATATGCATATGTAAGGCATAATATGTGGCACTAGTAGATCACGCAGTGATAAATAATATAAATATATCCCGTAGTTAAATATGTTTCGTTTGTTGTCGTAATACGAGCGTTATAGTTAGAGTACATAATTATAATTTGCTGTTTCAGATTTGTGACCAAGTATAAGAGTATGTCACGTGACGTGCGCGTGGATAGGCAACTGTTTTACGACAGTAATTGTTTATGTCTATGGGAAGCAAACATTTTATAATTTATATATATACATACATATAAGCATACATAACGCCCGGATAAATGAAAATGCGACAGTCGTAGCTATTGTGCTAAATGCATTCCCCTAGATACGCGCACGCGCAGAAACGTCACCCGGATATTATTTAATGCTCGGATAAATGTAAGCGCGACAACGTCCTACCTTTTACTGTGGAAATAATTTGGGACTGTCCCAATGTGATCTTAATGGCGTGGGAACCTGATACGACCGAAGTTCGAGGTTGCGTCACTCATTTGAACCATACAGTTTGATGAACCTTATCCCTCGTATTTCAAACAATCAGTTAACAACCATTCTCTGAGTCGATCCTTCTTCGCCGCAGCCTCCTATACACTACCTGTCACTGTGTGGCGTGTGACTCAGGTATATGTTTACGACGGCGCGTCAACACAGTTAATGAACTTCGTCCGACTTTATTCGCATCTGAATGAAATAGCTGTCCTGGCGAGACGTAGACTCAGTGAGTCACGGTGACACGGTGAGTCAATACTACACGGCAAATACCACCACGGGCGGCGGTGTAGGCTGACTCACGCCGAGGATTCGGGATACCGTCGAGACCTTGCACCACTAATCGCATCCCACAGCAATACCCCAGTCCCACGGCAATACCTCAGTCAAACGGCAATACCTCAGTCCCACGGCAATACCCCAGTCCCACGGCAATACCTCAGTTCCATGCAATACCTTAGTCCCACGGCAATACCTCAGTCACACGGCAATACCTCAGTCCCACGGAAATACCTCAGTCCCACGGCAATACTTCAGACCCACGGCAATACTTCAGTCACACGGCAATACCTCAGTCCCATTGCAATACCTCAGTCCAACGGCAATAGTTCAGTCCCACGACAATACCTCAGACACACGGCAATATCTCGGTCCCACGGGAATACCTGGTATAGTGTGCTATTTATGTCAAACATATCTCACAATCTAAGGATGTTTCCATTAATTGTATTGACAGTTATTTTTTTAATATTTTAATGATGACTGGTTGATTTTTTTTATACGAAAAATAACGTGTTCAACGTTAGACGACAACGATATTGAATAGGGTCTAGTGGCGTAGTTGGGATTGAGCCCCATTGGACACTGATAATAACGACTGAATAATTAACACAGTTTTCTATTTTTATGTTTCATGACCCTCCGTCGGATTCCCGACTTCCACAACGAAAATCAACAGTCACCGCATACAAATTCCATTACTGTCACACGATGACGTCGTTTTATCATCCGCGCCGTCATTTAATCGGCCACCGGCCACTGTAGAAAACTATCCCACCGCAATCATTAACTTGTCATATTTGCGTGTTTTCCACTACACGAGACTTTAAGCGTGCGACTATACTTTCCGTTCTCACACACGTTTACTGCCTTTCTCCATTCATCCAGAGTCTACGTAGGTTTATGAATGATACATTAGGATGTTTACTAGGTTGTTAATCATAACACTTAACATACGCCATCGTTACACGTCTTTACGACGGCTGACGAATCATGACATTATACTGATTTTATCACTGTTTTTTATCACAACCAATGTATGTCCGTTTTAAAACCATTTCAACATATGAAGTAAGAGGTTGTAAGAGGTGCCTAAAATTTAATATATAAATACAAGTACTGCATTTAATCAAAGCCGTGAAAGGATATGTATATTTTGGTTGAACGAGTAGACTGAATGAATAATAAAGTGTGCAACCGTAATCCTACGTTGTCTGATCCCAACGTTGTACCGCCCATTCTTGGAGCAACACTCCAAGCGCAGCAGTGGTCACCATTAGACCTACATATGTTTTATATTAACTCGCTTAGATTGCCATTTTTATTTCTGCGGTCGCCGGTTACACGCTTAAATATTTCTAACTAAAGTTACGCAACAGTGTGTCACTTTAAAATTAATGATTATAACATTGTCACAGTACTAGGCAGCAAACACGATGGCGTCATTTCAGCGTTGACAATAATGTAGTCAGGGGAGTTCCTAAATATATTAGATCGTTATGTCAGACTATAGAATGTCTTTGTCAAGTTTTTTTATCCGTGTGAAACGCGGCCGCCCTTCTGAGGTATTTGTTGATTCTGTTTTTATAAACATATTCGCTTTGCAAACATGTATTCAATGAGTAGATAACCAGTTCCATTCATGTTATAGTCCTCTGTGATAATGTATACATTACCATGTTTGTATCTTATCTACAGTGTTCCTTCACTAACATCGGCTGGTCGACATGCAAAAGAAACTCAACACTTTTATTTTACTTATATTTCTGTGAGGGCAATATTATGAGAGGGTTTTGGTATGAATTAATTAATCAGTCATGCGTGACCATGACACGCTTCATTTCGTCTGCTGATAGCCATCTGGTAATCACGTCATTGTGGTGATAACTGATTGGTCAAATATTGTGTGACGATTATTAAGGAGTGGTATATGTCTAGCCTTGATTGATACAATAAAACACCATCATAGAATGCTTTTATAGTAATCGAAATGCCGCGCCTACCAAGTGATTAACGCAACCGTGTATCGGAATGTTGAGATATGCTCCATTGTACCACGAGGTGGCTCCAACCACGCATGCATCAACCAGTATAGCAACAATTCAGCTATCAGTATGAAGCATCACAGTAGTTACCTGCTTGTAAAGAGACCATGCAGTGGTCCGGCGAGACGGTGTAGTGGTCCGAGTATGTGTGGCATGTTTGGACACTGCATAGCTCGATCCTTTGGTGGTGATTGAACCACAATGCACATCAATGAAATCCCCCGGCATGGTCCGATATATTTCCTTCAAGTCCAATCCGCCGTCGCTATACTCGAGCAAGACAACGCTGGTCTCCATGCAGCCCGAACCATTGCGGCTGTCCTGCAGGAGGATGTGGCGGTCACATCTCACCTGAGCCCGTTGAACATCTGCGAGATGAGCTTCCGAGGCGCGTTTGGCGAAAGGCTCAGATACCAACAACAAACAAACTGGAACGCATCACGGCACTGCTAGACGAGTAGGACGGATTGAATTCCCAAGGCTTTGTTACTTATGGTATATTTCTTTATTTTGGAAGCTTGTGACAGTTACTAAAATCCAACGTAGGCTACTCTATAATCAGCGAAATTTACTCCTACCATAACGTTGGAAAACAGTATTGTGTAGCAAACATAATAAAACAAATTATTTGTAATCATAATATGGGAAGACTGACAGTATTGACCGAAATCTTACATTATGTCAGTAGTTAGACTTGCGGCTATCGCGTATGACAACCGTAAGTATCGCGGGTCGCTTTTGTAAATTCATACTTCAATACCTTGTCTACGTCGCATGGTCTGCCGAGAGATTTCCATCAATCACCACCAAACATGCCACACACTCGACTCACAATCGATTCTAGATCCGTGTGGGACATTGGAATCCTTAAAACTTCGAATTTCTATAATCCTTATCTGCTTAATCAGTCAGCAAGATGTGCATTGATTTCTCGTTTCTTCACCGTGTTCATATAGGGTCTATATTCATATAAGCAATGATGCCATCTGGCGGCAAGTATCAAACCATTGATTGTGGCTAGCTTCAATTATCCAGGTTCCGCGGCGAGGCGCCACCGTTTGTAGTGTTGGCATTCCAAATACACTTCCCATTGTTATAGATGTCGCCCGCAGAACTCAGCATTTTCAAAACAATTGTAAGCTTGACATATAATTAAACAATTCACACAATAAAGATAACTGTATGAAATACCGGTGGTCACCAAAGCAGCTGCATACTAATGACAGTGGTGTTGTACAAAGCAGCTGCATACTAATGACAGTGATGTTGTACAAAGCAGCTGCATACTAATGACAGTGATGTTGTACAAAGGATAATCTTTTTATGAATCAAGTCTTCCGAAAATTAACCTGATAAATGTAACCACCCGGTATCTCAGTTAGTTATGAAATAGAACGATACTGTACATAAGAAATATTCTGATGATTCTAGAAGTATGACGTAATTCCCTTCCTAATAAAGCATATAATATATTATAGTAAATGTCCATGGCTTCATTTCAGGTACGTATCCTTGTATGTTAAATCTATGCCATGAAAGCATAAAGGCTTTTCCTAGACAAGAGGCGGTGTATGTACAGTATTTTATTATGTACAAATTATATGCAACCGTCTACAAAATACGATGAATGGAGCGAACTACTATCAACACAGCAGAATCATCACAGTAATCCCACAAATAGACACTTCCATGGAGCTATCATGTGTAGATGTTTAGACGAGGCGGTACGCGGGTAAATCAGACATGTTGTTTTCCTAACACTGCAGTGAGGTGTTTAAAAATGTATGAGGAATAAGTATGAAATGAATGTCACCATCTCTGCTTGGAAATAAAAAATAACAGGGCCTCTTAGTATGTGCTGTTTGCCAATATTCCTACAAACGTATACAATCATCACTAAACATTCTACTTACTTCGTAGATATTTGAATATTGTATGTTCTTGGGGTTGCACATATTTTTTCGCAGTTAAATAAAAAGCCAGAATAAAGGTACTTTGCCAGCTGTGAAAACAGTGCAGTTTGCATGATTTACTTCGCTGCAGGCCGATTTACATGATCGACTGTGAAGCGTTTTCTTGAAACAAGTCTGACTGGTCATGCAATAATTAACCATCACTTGTGTAACGCGGTATAGACTTTAAGGCATTTCATATTAGTGTGCTAAATTGAATAACCAGTTATTTACACATCTGAAGGCAGCAGTGCAACACCCTAAAACTCAACAAATAAGTCATTGCACCTATCTCCCTGATTACCGTGCACCAATTGTTAATTGTTCAGAAGTTTTCAAAAGATCAATAATCAATACCATGATGCACTGCAACAGTGACAATGTCCTCTTACATCAGTCTTTTCACCGAGAGTGTCACAAATCACAACTCTGTCCACAGTTCCACCGTCAAGCTCATCTTCACTTCAGCTCTACTCTGCAGGTTTCAATAATGCCTCAACATGAGGCAGTGTCTTCATATCGACACCTTTTTCACGTTGTCCACCACAGGGTCAACTGTTTGAGGCTCCTCACTGTTTGCGTCCGTCACCGTTTTTTGCCGAAACGTTTTCTGCAGCACGTAGGCGTCCGCAGGCTCAATGCGCTTGTAATAGCTTGTCTTGCGTTCAACGATCTCAAAACCAAACTTCTCGTAGAATTTGATGGCGCTGTCGTTGTTGATCTGAACGTGGCTGAAACAAGCAGGTCCCCTCGTTAGACAGAGTAATTATTAACTAGATTACACCCACCCTGTTACTCAAATCCTTGTATAACGAGTTTGGATAATTCCGAGACAAAATGAATGGACAACCTACCTTTAAGTGACATGCAAAACTGGTTCAATTAAAGAGGGTATGCTATGTATGGTTAGCCGTCAAAAGAATTTACTTAGATCGTTAGCTCAGGTAATTTGCAGAAGAGTAATTGTGTTACAAAATAATGCAGATCTACTTTTTCCTTTATTAACTCACCAAAGTTGAAAATAAATACCTGATGTTTTCACAAAAAATGTAATCACTGAAGGAAAACGATTACACCAAATTAAGGGTAAATTTATTCATTGTAATCTGCATTTTTAGAATAAAATATGTGTTTAAAAGATAAAGAAAGTTATGCTCACAGGAAAACATTGTCAAAGTTTGCATCTTCTTCACAGATCTTGAGGACGTGCTTCAACATGACAGTACCTGAAAGAGAAAACACCACTCGGCCGTCAGGGTCCCTGCTTACATCATACTCACCAAGTGACCCAGCTTTGTAAGAGAACAAACACTATCCACATAAAGCCGCATTGGACATCTACAGCATCAAACTTAAGAGACTAATCCCAAAATCCTGTGCACTGGAATGTAAGTGATCCATCCTTCAATCACTTCCAATGAAATCTGATCCCCAGTTTGTACTCAATTATTGTTGGCATAATTCTGAACATTCGATAAATTATGACAGCTCACCTGCTTTTTTTTGTTTAGGCAACCCTACTCTAGTTTAAACCTGTGGCAACACCAAAGGTGATACATACTCTTTACATATCAGACACTAGCAAGTTTAGCCTGAAATCCATTATCAATAGAAACAGGTACAAAAGATTAAAAAAAATTATGTTCAGAATCTGTAATAAAAATAACACCAAAAACACAATTTTAACATTTTAAATTGGAATATATTACTTTTGACGACAACACACAAAAATATTACAGAGTAAATATTACAAATAAAACCTACTACTACTACTAGCCTTACCTATACGTATAGTCATCTGTAGGGGGCTAGACAGTCTTACCTATATGTGTAATCATCTGTAGGGGGCTAGACAGTCTTAACTACGTGTAGCCACCTGTAGGGGGCTAGACAGTCTTACCTATGTGTAGTCGCCTGTAGGGGGCGAGAGTCTTACCTGCATGTATGTGTAGTCATCTGTAGTGGATTAGACAGTCTTACCTACATGCATGTGTAGTCGCCTATAAGGGGTTAGACAGTCTTACCTATGTGTAGTCGTCTGTAGGGGGCTAGACAGCCGAGAGTCATGATGTACAGACGTCTCTGTCCTTGGGAGCGGTCTTCTCGACAACACACGGCGCCTACGACGATGTCATTGAAATACGCTGCAAACACACACAGAACATTCAAAGAAAAAATACAACCAATGTTCCAATGGTCTCTAAACAGGGCCTCCATAGTTGGTTTCGCATTCAATATTTCTTTTTTAATGGAATGGTTGATGTGTTTGAACGCTTCAGTGTGACAATTTTGGAGATTTTAAGGAAATCAAAGTGTTCCTAATTGAAGTGATTGTTGCATTTTCATGGACAACATTTCAAAATCAGCTGCATCCATTTTGAATGCGACGAACATCGCAGTACCTAAAATTTAACCGTTCAACTTCTGGCGGCGAACTGCGACAGATCGTGATACAAACTCTGAACATGGCCCTTGTAGAGCATAGGTGATAGGGGTAGTACATCCACAGGGGTTGATGTAAGTAGTATATCCACTGGGGTTGATGTAGGTAGTGCATCCACTGTGGTTGATGAAGATAGTGCATCCACTGGGGTTGATGTCAGTAGCACATCCACTGGGGTTGATGAAGGTAGTGCATCCACTGTTGTTGATGTAGGTAGTGCATCCACTGTGGTTGATGTAGGTAGTACATCCACTGGGGTTGATGTAGGTAGTACATCCACTGTGGTTGATGTAGGTAGTGCATCCACTGGGGTTGATGTAGGTAGTACATCCACTGGGGTTGATGTAAGTAGTACATCCACTGGGGTTGACGTAGGTAGTGCATCCATCCACTGTGGTTGATGTAGGCAGTAATTCCACTGGGGTTGATGTAGGTAGTGCATCCAATGTGGTTGATGTAGGTAGTGCATCTAATGTGGTTGATGTAGGTAGTGCATCCACTGTGGTCGATGTAGGTAGTGCATCCACTGATCTTGATGTAGGGGGTTGATGTTGTTAGTGCATTCACTGGGGCTGATGTGAACCTGCAGAGTGTTACTTTGCCAACTGTACAGGAGCCATCAACCTCAGCGATGTACACATCACGGCAACGCCCAACCTGAACCTCAGTACCAAACACTACCTCTACATTCTTCTGTGATACACTAGAAAACATTCAACTTGCGGGATCTTAAACACCTTTTTGTAAACAGGACGTAAACTGAAACTTATCTTTGCAACATCTGATAAATACACACTCAGAGCACAATGTAAATGAGCATATTTAACAATCATGTTTTACAGATCTACAACCAACTATGTCAGACACATTCACATTCAACAATTTCTATCCTGGTATAATCGGCATTACACATAAAGGCATCTGATGAGGTATCACAAAGCTATTCAATAATGACAATTGACATAATAGAAAATTAACCATAAGTCATAATTCAAGTGAGCATATCTCTAACACAAAAGCTGTAGCAAGTGTATCAACACTTACAGTCAGAATTACAATCACTCAATGTGTTCTTTCATGTTACTAGCTCTAATTCGTGTGTGAATGTCTAAAGAAACTTGAGACAGGTAGTTTCTACAAACCAGTAGAAACAGGTGATTATCAGAGCAGTGCATCAGCTAAGACGTAAAATGCCCACCAGTACTTCACGTCTGAAAAACAGGCGTGCAACTTATTAGTTTGTCTTTATCTGCTTGGCGGCGTTCATGTTTGCCCATCTGGTGATGTCACTGTCCAGTTGTACGTATTCGAAGCTAGCCATGGTGGCATTCATTACTTATGGTTAATCTTAACAGGTTAAGGTTTGAGCGGCGCTTATTGTGTCAGTTGATTTCTTTACTTTTTCTTCATAGAACATTAGGCCACACCAATTCTATTGTTAGGATTATGGATTTTTGATAGGGAAGATAAATAAAAGTAATTGCACGAGAAAGGTGTTTTGTAAATACATGAATAATCATACGAGCCATACAGTACATGGCTAAAAACATTATTTAGCCTTGTATCCAAACTTACTACACACATACTTTTATGAAAGTTTAATAAAAGTTGAAGACTATTAAAATTTAGAATAACACTTATTGATAACAAGACTTGGCAGATACCATTATGATGTGTTAATATTACAGCCATAAACGTGTAGACTAGAGGCAGGATATGTCTTGCTGTGATAATATTAATTTGACTGGCATAATTAGGATTTGATTGTTGTACATCCAACTATAACATTATTCTATTCTGAAGTAATGCAATTCGATGCTGACAAAGAAGAGAATGTCTACAACCCATTTTCCGGGCGTGTTAACTTTATTGACCAAAATCCGATATTCAGATACTTATTTGTAGACAGAATGAGTAGTGCGTTACTGGTTTTGCATGTGTTGCGAGTTGGGTGTTTATTTTCTTTATTTTGCATCGTGTTTAAAATTTATGTCAGCCTTCGAGTTGCCTTTTCGCTTCATATCTGTGGCACTAACATGTATCACCGTTCAAGAAAATAAATTTGTTAAATGTTGAATTGTTCACGTAGCATCCGCAAGGACGCTCGCTGTCGTTGTAGTATGCACATTCGACGCCAACACATACTTTCGATATCAGAGCAGCGTCGCTACAAACACGGGAAATGACATCGTTGATCGCGTCGGACAATTTAATTTTTTTTACTTCCTTTTGGGAAGCAGCGCCAAACTTAAATTTCTGGATACAAAACCACACAAACCATTGATTTCATCCATGGTTTAAATCAATGACAAGTTGGAGTTTCGCAAAATAAAATGCAATTTTGAGGTGATTTTAGACCTATTTATTAATTGTCTTTAAAAGCATGGAAATGTCACTAAACAACCTAGAAACTTAATTATTTTTGGACTAGAATATTGCTTGATCTCTTAGGCAGTCTAATAAATTTGTTTAGTCTACCTTCAAAACTTTTATTAGAAATGATTAATTCAAAACAAGCATGTCTTTGCCACCAGAGCCACCTTAATTCAAGTCAAGTGTTGGCATAACTTGAAAAGTTACATTCTGATAATGCAGGTTTGGTGAAGCGTGCGATTCTAGCAATTAGTGAGAGCGACTTTATCGTTCCCTAGATGAGTGATTAGCGTGAACGAGCGTGATCGCTCGTCTTAAAAATGATGTCCTGGAACACTACCTAGTTTTGCAAGTTCGCCCACTTCTAGGACGTCTTGATAGAACCTCTCATTGTAAGTGACGGGGAAGACAACTTGGTTGAGTCGCTTCAGCTGCTTGATGTTGTGAACGGTGATGTCACCTAGCTCTGTCCGACCCCTGAAACCACCACCACACCTCAGTCAACATTCCACATACAGTAATCGCTGCATGTAAATGGATGTCTAAAATTAATAAAAATGTTGTCTGTCCAAAAACATACAGTACAAAAAACATATATGTACAGTGATTGAATACATCTGAACTGTAATTCTGGCTCAGGACTTATTGGTTGCTCCTTCACATTTTGGCACGCCACATTCACAATCTTTCACAGTTTACCAAACTGTCTGAAAACACACAGTATAGAATAGAAAATAATTATTGTTTGTAGATGTTTATGGTGTCTGAATACTATTTAGTTATTACGGTATTCATTACATCAATGTTGTCTTGAAAGCAGTTTCTAGCCTACCAAATGCATACATGTTAAGTTTCAGAAACGCCAATCCAGGAGATTTATACATAAATCAGAGGGTCTCAAAATATCGGGCATTTATACGTAAATCGGAGGATCTTGGAAAATCAGGCATTTAAACATAAATCGGATTGAAATATAACAAAAAAGGCTACTTTCCATAGACATTAATAATCATGTTATAATCAAATGTTAAGTTTCAGAAATGCCAATGCATGCGATTTTTGCGTAAATTGGAGCGTCTTGTAATATCAGGAAATGTTGTGTAAATTGGGGGTCTCATGGTATTATGGAATAGTGTATAAATCTGAGTATTTCATGTTATGAAAATGGTCACAGATCAGCTTTATATCCAAATGCATTGCACATGTGCTCTTAAATCAATGGCACATAACAGCATGTTAATATGTATTTAAGGTTACATTAAATAATTTATATTTGGACATAAAATAATTAAATAAATTATATGTAAACTAAAATGTATATGGCTTTATAGGTATGGTAGAAAGAAGAAAACGTTTACTAATTTGATGTTCTAGGCATATGTGTTCCAGACCTGCTTACCCCAAAAACTTCCTGTCAGTAATCCATCTTCCCATCTACACTGATTTTCAGGAATATAGGCTTCCTGTCAGTAATTGTTCAGAATCGTGTAAGATATTGTCACCGGGGGGGAGGAGGGAGGTATTGACGGCAAAACCATTACGTTACGCTGTCATCGACATCGTCTAGACTAGTATATAAGCCTATCACTGTATTATAGCCTGATAGAATGATAAATGATAGACGGGGGGGGGGGGGGGGGGGTAAGCAACAGCAAAACCATTACATTACGCTGTCATCGACATCGCCTAGACTCTAGCGACTGTATGACAGGCTGTAAATGATAGACTAAACTCCTCAATAAATACACTAACTTAGTCTTAGTACAGTCAGTTGGCCTAACACTTCAAGTACAACACTCACTAAATTTGTGCATTACACATTTCTTTTTGGTTGACGGTGGCGTCGTTTCGCTGTCAGCCATCATTTCGTTCTGCGTGACTTCGTTTTGTTTGATCGCGGAAATACGAATTTGTCATAACGCTGTTTCCTACTGGTTAGATTACGACCAGACTCAGCGAATGAAAAACCATGCCACAACATGCTGCATACATATGCTGCCACCTGCTGAATATAGTGGAAGCTAAATTTGAGTGATTGGCAAACATGGTGACAGTCCGTAATATTTTCATCCCTCGCCATAATACCGTAATTTGAGGTGACTTTCCGGAATGATTCCGGACAATCCGGAATGGTAGGCAGGTCTGGTGTTCATACATTAAATATATATTTTTTATGGTGCAAAGAACCTTGCATACAGGCAGTAAATACATCTTCTTTTATTACAAACATGTTATTACAAACAGATACTATATTCACAAGTATAAGAACCAGAACTTAGCATTGTATTTTCTTCAAAGTTTGTTACCATGGCCTGGGTGACATGCGCGATGAATTTACTATTTGTGACCTTTGGCCTTGCTGGTGGAGCATTTGATATTCAAATACATCTTTTCATTTATAATGTGTTCCAGTTCTAACAGTTACAGATATACGTGGATTAAATAAAACGTGCACATAGTGTAAATGGATCGACTAACATTATTTGAGTATAGATTTAAATGGATTACATTTTGTTCTATAACATCGGCCAGCTGACAGGCAGGCGATAATACGGAACACGCGGCCGCAAGCGCGGTTCATGGTGCTTGTCTAAAGCTTACATGCAATATCAACCACAGGCAAGACCCAAGAAGATTATAGTTAATCAGTTGTTGTTGTCTAGTCAAGGCAAGGCATGATTTAAACAACCTCTTTTCGCTTTGGTGTCTGAGAGGCCTTAGTCCAATGTCCCTATTCATGAGATATAACTAGGTGTCTGACTGATTGCAATTAACTCACTGACAGGTATTGACCCCTTTCCGTTGACCCAGAAAACCATACTGGAGTCAGCAGGAAATAAATCCAATTAGGCCATGCTGAGTTCGGAAAATAAGATACAAAACAAATTGTTTTGGTTTCACTGAAAATCCAGGAGAGAGTCCCCCGGCAAATGCAGGAGACTTAACATGTATGCCAAATGTTGTATCTTCAGAGAATAAATGGGATATCTAAAACTGTAGGATTGGCAGAGTGCATGTTTCAATTGGGAATGGCATAATTTAATGTTTTTTGATGTCATTGTAAGTATAATAATGTATTCTACAAATATGTAGCTAGAAGTAGCCAGCAATTTTGTTTACTTTTGGAGATATTGTCATTTGAACATAGTGAATTCTTAACCTAACATTATATCCATTTCTGAGGGAATACCTGACAGCTAAGACCATCTTGGGATATTCCCATCACGCACCCAGTTATCTTTATCTGACATGAAAAGTATTAAATTCCATTATGGCATTTTCATGTACAGCCTACCTACACCAACCAACAGCATGTTAAGGCCTATGTGCATTCAGTGACATGGAAATGACCATGGCTTATTGACACAAGTTTGCAATCAAGACTTCATATTTGGCACACTAATGAACAAAAGCATCAAGTTTCAAAGAAATTGACAAATTAATTTCACTTACTTGTTTGCCAAAAAGAAACCCCGCCAAAAGACACTGTCACTGACAGACAGAATGGTTTACCACACAGAATATCAATTAAAATAATATCAATTAAGATAGTAACTAACACAGCCTTCGAAATAGCACTTGTCCGTTTGTCCGGGACAAGTGATTTTTGGCCCGGAGAAGTAAAATGACTCTAAATGGTTGTGAAAATTTACAGTAAATAGTGACGCTAGCAAAATTGCAAACTTTTTATTTGAGGAAATTCAAACATAAATTAAGTTTGCTAGCAATCGCACGCGTTAATATGTCGGCGTCTTGCCTTCGCCAATGTATTGTACGTCAGTGTTCGATTGAGTTTAGTGCATGCGTTAACAGGGCCATCCGCTGAGTGCACTGACCTAGCTCTGTCATACACGTAGGACAGACTCTGCATCAGCCATCGTTGATCGAGGCTGTATTTCACAAAATCGTAAAGTTTAGCCGACGTACAACTTGATTTCACCCATGGATCATATTTGATGAACTTTGGAAATAGTAGACTTTGCATCGGTCTGCGTGCAGCAGCAACGTTATGACGTAACTAAATCTATAAATTATATTCCGCCTGGTAAATGTAATTCGGGCACCGTTAAAACCGTTTGATCATCACTGAACATTTAGGAAAAATATGCGTTTGTTTACTGTTGATCAATTTAATATTATCTTTGTTTGTAAAATACAGAACTTTGTTAATATTGAAGACATTTCCTGGCTTTTAATTGGTCTTGTTACTGATTGTTGAGCAGCATCTTCAATGACAAACTGGTGCCAACATTCTACAGCAGTGTTACATATACCATATTAAACATAAACAGTTTTTGCAACATTATAACAAATAGCAAGGAAAACAACTGTCTCATTCCTATCGTCGTAATAATTATTTGTTATTAATAAAAACGTTCATATCAGCATCAATAAAATATTGGTATACATCATGTAACGTGTCTACTTTTAATATTCGTGATGAATAATGATGATAATGGACCGGAAAATAGTTGCAAATATAATTTTGCAATTTCAAAATTTGCAGATTAAATCAAATTGTGTCTTTGGTAACAAGTCATTCAGATGTACATGCAAAAAAACAGCAGGAACATTGTGTTGTTGTCATAAAAATAAGACATACTTTTTTATGTTTCTTCCGAAGCTTCAGACAACCACTCGGACTAAAAATGTTGGCGGACAAGTAGATTTCAATACTTCTTGTCCAGCTGACAAGTAAATATTCTGGCTTATTTCTATTGCTGTAACACATTAACATTTAATCTGTTTATATTTACCATTTCTGATTACTTAAATTCAGTTACATAACCAATTCGTTTTAAATATAAAACAAGTTTTGGTTTTTGTCTACTTTGTTCTATAATTAGTGCTCAATAAACCTAACTTGACACTGAGTCTGAGTGACTGGCAGTCTTAAATTATTTTGGAACGATTTCTCCATGCAAACGTTGCTACTTTGAAGAAGAAATGGGCAAATCTACAACAATAGTTGACTATGGACATAAATAATCAGTATGAATGGACAGTTGTAGCCAGGATGCGGATTAGCCGATAGACCGATTTACATCCGCCATCCGGCCTCTTTCTTTGTTCAAAACCGCGTGCTTTCCAAGAAAAGCATTGTATATTCTTAGACTTAGGTAATCACAGTGGTTTCATACGCAAACACGACGCATCTTCAGTTTGCAAATATAGTGCGTTTATATGCTACCCAATTAAGGTCTGCAAAGTGTATGCTGTCAGGGTTTCTAGACGTCATTATCACATAAGTAATGTCAACCTCGTGAATCACCGAATGATCATGGACACGGATTCATGCCGTGTCGATATTTGTTTGTTCCAAACGATGTGGGATAATATTTAACGTTACACAGCATTCTTTGCAAACGTGTGTTATACACGCATTTTACAACCCAGTTATTGCATCTAATAAATCTCAACAGTTGGATTACCTGGTCATTTTTAATAAATTCTTCTCCACCACACATGCACGCGCGGGAATACACCGGAAACAAATGGCGCTTCGTAACGCATGCGCCGCTGGCACCTGGCTTCACGTGATCCATAGGCAGCTCGGTGGAAGGTGTAGAAGATATTTTGCATTAGCATTACATTTCTTGTCGTTAATAAGTGCCGTTTGCTTAACAAAGATTACTTGGTGATCAAATGTAAGTTTGCTTACAGTTAAAAGCTTAATAGGTTTGTGTATCTTAACGTGTCTCAGAGTGAGGGAGTTTTGAAAAATGGGCGGTGTAGCCGGTTGCTGTCAGTCGTCGTTACTCGACGTTAGCGTATTCGCCAAGCTCGCAGCGGCCAGCAAGCACAATGTCATGGTCATGAAACACTTTTCATGTATGACCCGCTTCAGTGAACTCCAATTTACTCACCGTCCCTTTCAGAGGCAGCGATCCGTGAAAGGTTGAACGGTTCAGAGTTAGCGAATGTCGCCGTTTTAGCGTTAATATTTTCATCATAACTTCGATAAACATAACAGACCTTGCAAAACCTCACATATTTTTCCTGAAAGAAACTAATAACACAAGTGTCCTACCTGTTTGATGATGTTTATTTATATAATATTATTGCCCCACATTTGTCCTTGGTGTCAGTGTCACCCCAGTGTTAGTGTCAATGACAGTAGGCCACTAGCACAGTACGTCTCATTTGGGCTAGTGTCGTCGTCTCTGTGCATGCTTTGGAATTCCAGTCATGTCGACCGACAACCTTGTAGAGGTAACAAAACAGCTGTATATTGTACATAGAAGAGGCAATTTTATAGTAGTGCATTGGTTGTAGGTCTAAATGTAACAGCCCTGCATTGGGTGAAACACTTGCTTGTCATTGGCAAGTGGCTGAATGATTCTGTGTTTCAGTGCTTCAGAGTGTTGGCTAGAAATTTCTGCTAAACATATCTCATTCAGGATTACTGTGTATTCTAATCCAGCTGAATCCCAGCTATATACCAGCCTATTCTAAATTGTGCCTTAAATATCAAGTCACCACAGTGTAGTTTTACTTATAAGTTTATGAATGTGTAACAGTGTATGAGACATACTGAATATTGACGTACTTACTGGAAAATCTTCTGAATGTTTAAGCCCCCCATGTTAATATGAATCTACTCATAACAAATATTAAGGGATGTAGTGGTTAAATATAACTTTGTTTTGTTGTAATGATATGACAATTGTTTGGCTTGCTCGTAACATTCAAGGGTCAAATTCTCTTTTAGCTGATAGTTTTTAGATTTAGCATTTCCATTTGTGGCATAGCAGTGTACTTTAAAAAGAAGACTAATTCAAATCTTTGCTGCCTTTCAAGGTTGTTACCACCTATCAAAGTCTAGACTATCTCTTTCAGTCCACATTGTCCTTGTTTACCCAACCATGGAAATGCAAGTCTGGTATTTCTCATTGGAGATTAAAGACTAATTGGCTCTTATAACTTTAGTTTGTGTAATTATGTGGTTTTGGTTAATTCTGCTTGGATGAACCTTGAACAAAAGTTGCACTGGTTCAGGCTGGCATGGGTCTTGGTATTGTGCTGATCATATACTGATTTACCATAAAATAAATTTTTCTTATGCAGTTTACTTGCTTAGCATTGGTATGTTACTGTGATCGAGCAAGCTTATGTGTGTGTGGGAGTATGCTAATATCTTCCTCATAGATGGCTTGCAACTTGGGTGCCAAACTTTTAGAGGTCATCTACAACCCATCGGAAGATGCCTTTATGTCGTTCAAAATTCCCTATTAATGATTTTAACGGTTTTAGAGTTTGTATTGGATATTAGACAGATATGTAAATTGATAGTCTGTAACATTTTATTTATTATTTGGGGATGTCACACGTAAAACTTTTTCTAATTTACACCAAAGCAAATGTCATGAATACTCCACACCGTGTGTGCGTGCGTGCGTGCGTGCGTGCGTGCGTGCGTGCGTGCGTGCGTGCGTGCGTGCGTGTGTTATTAATTTACTTGCACACACATTTCTTGATGCATCTCCTGTGTTGTAGTCATTTGACGGAATGGACAGAGGAATGCGTAAGATCAGGGATGCGGAGAGGGAGTCTGAGTTCGGCTACGTGTACGCCGTCTCTGGCCCTGGTATGTATGACAAAACATACTTAAAAAACATACTACAATCTATGATTGATGTAGAATTTATTAGCATATATGTGTGAAGTTCATGTGTCTGCATAATGGGTGAAAACACTTGCAATGCAATGCTATTAATTGTAATGCAGTGTAATTAATAATTGGATTTACTTCTTCAAATATAGCATGTTCAGATGTAGCTCTTTATTGTTGTGCTTTCTGATCATTTATAGTGAGCAAGATTTAAGTGAAATTTCACCAGTACCTTCTGTTAATTTATCACTATAGAGAATAGGAGTATAGTCAGTATACTTGCAAAATGTCTGATTAATGTATATAATAAATGTATACATGCATTATCATTATGTCTGTTGGAGAATGCTACATAATTACATCACCAAAAATTATGGGTAATATACTACAAAGGACCGGAAACTAACCAGATTACCTAAAAAATGAATGTTTAGTTTGAAGTTCGAGTGTTTAATGTTACAGCCTGAAATTATTACTGGAAAAAAATTAGAAGTGCTTGGGCGGGTATTTGTACGAGCTAGTGTTGTGTTTCAGTGGTGACTGCAGAGAGGATGTCTGGCGCGGCCATGTACGAGTTGGTGCGAGTCGGCTACGATGAACTCGTGGGAGAGATCATCCGACTGGAGGGCCACATGGCAACCATTCAGGTGTACGAGGAAACATGTATCCTTTCCAGACATCCCTGTCTTCAAACCAATGCTACATCAGGGGAATTTTGTGAAAAACGCATTAATATGAAGAACGAATAGAGTGACCACTATGACATCGACCAAATTGAATCTTAGTAGTGGTCTGGATGGGATACTACTGGACTCTCACACTGCTCATATTTGGGAATCTGTAAACAGATTTAGAGTCCTGACTTTTATTGATTTAACTCAAGTATTTTGACCAATTATAAGCAAGCGCCTCTATTCAGACTAATTACAAAAATGGAGCATATTTATGAATATCTTTACAATCGATTGATCATGTTGTAAAGTAGGTAGTCACACAGACTCCTATCAAGGGCAACGTTAGGAGTTTGTAGGGTAAAACAATGTGATTCAGACACACTGTCTACTGGATAAAACAAAGCCTGCATTGTTTACATCAACTTTTAATGTTAATAATTATAATTGTATGTTTCTGACCACTTTATCACCGCATCAAAGCTAAATATTGACCCACATGACTACTTTCAGAGTTGGAAGTTGTAATCTTAACAAGTTTGATTATATCATTACAATTGTGGGTACGTTAAAATATTTATGTGAAAAGTTTCAAAGTAACTTTTTATTCCCACAAAAAGGCTAAGTCCTAAATGTACCCTTAACTCACACTCAGCTGGTGTGACTGTTGGCGATCCGGTACTGCGAACTGGCAAGCCTCTTTCTGTTGAACTTGGCCCAGGCATCATGAACAACATTTTTGATGGTAAGTGTGCAGTGGTTGAATGACCAACATGGTTGTTTTAGTAAATTTTAGCTTGTCTGATGATTTCAACAAAACTATGTAGCAAATTTGTAGAAACAAGTTGGCATCATACCATGTCGTATTGGATACCAGATAACTCTTTTTTCAAAACGCATGAAACAAGGCAAGGGAAAAAGTCAAATTGAGGAAAGATCTTTTACTTAAACATTCATTATAGTTCCAGTAATGGCCAAAGTGGATGATCGTAGTTGTGGCCAGTTACCTACTAAGGTTAGGACGAAATTCAATTCGTAATCAAAATTTTTAATCTAACCTTTTTCCGCTATTCTATTCAAATCAAAATTTGAATAATCTCGGCCCTATAAAAATATACCTTTCGAATATTTTCCTTCATGTCCTCCGACAATCGAATTGCCGCAAAATCGTCTGTCCCATCACGTCTTTCTTTCGGGTCAGCTTACAATATCGCGAACATGAAAAGCTGCAAAGAAAAAGTTTAACTTGTGTGGCAGTGCGGCGGCACACTCCACAAACAAAAGTTGTAAAGCCGTAGGGTAGGTCATCAAAGAGTGACACGCCGCGTTGGCACGGTGCGGTCATGCCCAGCACAAATTTTGCACAAACATTGCTTACATTACTTCTGTGATATATGGCAATCTTCTTAGTATAAGGTGTTATGAATAAATTAATTGTAATAATTATGACTGTTTATTTATGAATAAAAAAAAAAATATTAATAAACAGCTGAAAACGACTCAGTGGAAATACAAAACTTTCTCCAAGTTTAGTTGCCGACATTTACCTGGGCCTGTCACCGTTGGTCACTGCAGACCTGCCTACCATTCCGGATTGTCCGGAATCGTTCCGGAAAGTCACCTCAAATTACGTATTACGGTGAGGGATGAAAATATTACGGACTGTGACCGTGTTCGGCAATCACTCAAATTTAGGTTCCACTATATTCAACAGGTGGCAGCATATGTATGCAGCATGTTGTGACATGGTTTTTCATTCGCTGAGTGTGGTCGTAATGTAACCAATAGGAAACAGCGTTATGACAAATTCGCATTTCCGCGATCAAACAAAACGAAGTCACGCGGCATGAAATGATGGCTGACAACGAAACGACGCCACTGCCAACCCAAAAGAAATGTGTAATGCAAAAATGTAGTGAGTGTTGTACTTGTAGTGTTAGGCCAACTGACTGTACTAAGACTAAGTTAGTGTATTTATTGAGGAGTGTATCATTTACAGCCTATCATACATTTACTAGAGTCTAGGCGATGTCGATGACAGCGTAATGTAATGGTTTTGGTCCGACGCTATCCCCCCCCCCCCCCCGTCTATCGTTGATCATAGTAGAATTGAGTAGGCTAGAGCATAGGTGGTGTTGATGACAGCGTAACTAATGCTTTTGGTCCATCGATACATCCAGTATCCAGTCTTCAGAAGGTCCAAAAAAAGTTCAGTCAAAATGGCAACTCTATCAAAAAGCGCCAACCCGTATGACTGCCATCTTTATCGCAATTATCCAAGAACATTCTTGGAAAATTGACTATGCAAATGTTGTCTACATTTTATGTTAATAATAGTACGTGGAATGTCAATGTCTGAATGGACTACCAACTTATCAAAGTTGAGTTCAGCTGACCTCCAACTTTTCAGCGAAGATTTTTAATACTACGTGTATCTCCCTTTCTTGACCTGTATTGGCTTTTATTGTCCTATTGACCTTTGTTGACCTGTATTGGCCTTTGCTGACCTGTATTTACTATTGACCTGTATTGACCTTTTTTGACCTGTATCGCCCTGTTTAAATATTGACCTTTGTTGACCTTTATTACCCTTTTTTTACTTGTATTGACCATTGTTAATCTGTAGTGACCTTTGTTGACCTGTATCGGCCTTGGTTTATATTGACCTTTGTTGACCCATATCGTCCTTTCATGACCTTTATCACCCGCTGACATGGATTGACTGTTGTTGACCATTTGTTGACTTTATTGCCCCTGCAGGTATTCAGCGTCCCCTGAAGGACATCTGTGACCTGACGAAGAGCATCTACATCCCCAAGGGGGTGAACACACCTGCCCTCGACAGGAAGATAAAATGGGAATTCAAAAGAACAGGGATGAAGGTGAGAATTCACTTTGGCAGTGACATCTTAGTTGGCAACAGACTTTGTACAAGTTAATCCTCTAACATCAAGGATTTATCAGATTACCTACCACATAAATCCTGTAAAAATCACAGTTGTTTAGCCTAATTTTTAACATTCAGTATTTGTTATTGCTTATACAATAATCTTTAATAATCTAGAAGTGTTACATCTGTTGATATATCTATGTTTGATGTAGTTATGATGAAGTTCAAATTAACGATGAGATGACTTCACAATGTTCAGCCCGTGACTACCGTCCATTTATAGCTGTAGTCTAGACACCTGTCAGGAGTCAGTCTCGATGTGGCTGTTAAATACACTGCCTGCTTGGCGCCTCTTACAAGCTGACAGGAACCAGCTCCATCCGTGAAAAGACGCAAGAACCATGGGTTCTGTCTATTCTAAAAGGTCACAGTCTTTAACTATGCAAGAAGCAGTCATAAAATTCAAAGCAGGACCTCGATGTAATCCAGAACCTTTGCAGGTTGGCAGTCACATCACTGGTGGTGATGTCTATGGAGCTGTCCTAGAGAACGTCTTCATCAACCACAAGGTGATGTTGCCTCCAAGAAGCAAGGGAACCATTACCTACATTGCCGAGCCCGGCAATTACGACATCACAGTGAGTGCTACTATGGCAATATTCTATTAACACAATATATTTCATTATTTTTAATTGACAACTAATCAATTATTATCATAGTTATATTAATTACTATTTTACTTTTTATTATCCCATTTAAAAAAATGAATTCCTATTTGATGAATGTAACTCCCAATATATATTTATTTACCTACAAATGATACTTTATATTTTATGTTACTTGTGTTGCATTTTAGTCTTATTCAGTTTTGCTTAGACAAGTCTTGGCAACATGTAGTCTTTATTTTTATTATTTATTTTATTGTAGATGATTGTAAGCCCTATAGACCAGAGTTCAATTTGGGATTTTCATGTATAAATAAAGTTGTTATTAAAATTATTATATCTGCCTTGTTGAAGCTGCTTCCTCAAGAACATTGATAACATCAATGCAGAAACAAGAACATAATTATATCGCACATTCAGATGTTTCAAATTTTGAGAATTACATGAATTGATTGTACATGTGGAATTAATTTAGTTACTAGTTAGATGATTTTACCAAAACTACATTAAAAATGTTTCACAGTCAAGCCAGCGTGCTTTAGTCGATGCTAGATACTTTTTGTTCTGCAAAATTAATTTGAAATGAGACATGCAAAAAATTGAGTCAATGATTTTGATGTGTGTGAATGTTGTGTAGGATGTGATCCTGGAGACAGAGTTTGACGGCAAGAAGACAGAGTACACCATGATGCAGGTGTGGCCTGTCCGACAGATGCGTCCCGTCGCTGACAAACTGGCCAGTAACCATCCCCTGCTCACTGGACAGAGGGTGCTCGACTCACTCTTCCCGTGAGTCACATGTCGCTAGGAACGGATTTTCATTGGTTAATCAATATGCAGCAAGTTGGTGTTTCAAATATAATTAAAATGTCCATATTGTTGTAAATGTTCGGTTCTCAAAGGACATGTAAATTAACAGTGTTATTCAGTATGTTTTAATCTCACTTCTGTTGCATATTTATCATCAGAAATAAAATGGGAATATGAGAGGGCAATAAATCATCCAGAGAGAAACACATTTCACCTTCTGATGTGAAGATTGATTGGTCGTCCTTTAGTAATAAAGTTATTTATACATATGCAGGGGAAGTAAAGGTCCCAAACGGGATAAATGTGTAACTTGTCGTGGACTCAGCATTGTAGTCTCTGTTTAACCCGATGGATCTTGCTCTCATTGGCCGGAGCTGCTTCCCAGTAGGCATGTGAGAGGTGCCGGGCGTGTACACGACGGCAGTGTCATCACTAACTCCCTACAGTCAATAGCAGTGGATAGATAGGTTTGTTACTCCTTGGGTGGGTGGATAAGTATATTACTCTACCTGTGTGTTGTGACAGGTGTGTCCAGGTGTGAGCTAGTGTAAGGATACCCCTGTGCCTGGTGTTGAGTGACAGGTGTGTCCAGGAGTGAGGTAGTGTAAGGATACAACTGTACCTGGTGTTGTGTGACAGGTGTGTCCAGGTGTGAGCTAGTGTAAGGATACACCAGTACCTGGTGTAGTGTGACAGGTGTGTCCAGGAGTGAGCTAATGTAAGGATACACCTGTACCTGGTGTTGTGTGACAGGTGTGTCCAGGAGTGAGCTAGTGTAAGGATACACCTGTACCTGGTGTTGAGTGACAGGTGTGTCCAGGAGTGAGCTAGTGTAAGGATACACCTGTACCTGGTGTTGTGTGACAGGTGTGTCCAGGAGTGAGCTAGTGTAAGGATACACCTGTACCTGGTGTTGTGTGACAGGTGTGTCCAGGAGTGAGCTCATGTAAGGATACACCTGTAACTGGTGTTGTGTGACAGGTGTGTCCAGGAGTGAGCTAGTGTAAGGATACAACTGTACCTGGTGTTGTGTGACAGGTGTGTCCAGGTGTGAGCTAGTGTAAGGATACACCTGTACCTGGTGTTGTGTGACAGGTGTGTCCAGGTGTGAGCTAGTGTAAGGATACACCTGTACCTGTGTGTTGTGACAGGTGTGTCCAGGTGTGAGCTAGTATAAGGATACACCTGTACCTGTGTGTTGTGACAGGTGTGTCCAGGGAGGTACGACTGCCATCCCCGGTGCCTTCGGCTGTGGCAAGACTGTCATATCCCAGTCCCTATCCAAGTTCTCCAACAGTGATGCCATTATCTATGTCGGCTGTGGCGAGCGTGGAAACGAGATGTCTGAAGTACTGCGAGATTTCCCCGAGGTATGTCCTGGCCCAAATTACAACAGTGACAACACTCAAGTTTCATTACTTCCAGCACATTTTAAACTTATAAATGAAAATGATATGCTAAGTCAAATAATTCCCATAGTAGATGTTTCACGTCATACAAATTTCCTAAAGACATTGTGTGTTGTTGGGAGGTATGAAGTGCTCCTTACCCCATTTTAATACAGATGTACTCTGAAACATCCCAATAAAGTAACATTTACTTGTTGATGTCATATAAGTATGAAATGAAACGACAACAGTATAACAGGTGATCAGTTAAAGAATTTTTATATATAATTTTAATAACAACACTACCCGGTAACCATGGTTGTGTATATATTTTTTATCAGGATTCCTACTAGAATTCACACAACTCTGACAAACTTGTTGATGATGAACCTGTGACATTTATATGCGACCTTTGATGTATTTGTAGCTGACGATTGAAGTGAACGGAAAGTCAGAGTCCATCATGAAGCGAACCGCCCTGGTGGCCAACACGTCCAACATGCCAGTGGCCGCTCGAGAAGCCTCCATTTACACGGGTAGGTTCATCCACTAATATGTACATATGTGACGTACATCATATTTGTCTTTGTGTCAAAATTATAAAGTACTATGTCATCATAACTGCTTTTCCTGCCTTTCCGTATTTTGTATGAAACATCCCCCATTTAAAAAATAATTTAATGAAAAAACATCAGTCGATTTGTTTCACATTAGTTCTTTTTAAGACATGATATTTCTATGGTCTCATATTAAATATATTTTTCCCATGCTAATGCTAATGAGAAAGGAAAATCCGATTGGTGACCTGCAAAAACAAGATGTGAATACACTAGACAATGACAGAACGCATGCAAACACAATTCACCCTTCACTATGACACCCTTCTCTTTCACCCAGGAATCACGCTCTCCGAGTACTTCCGTGACATGGGCCTGCATGTGTCCATGATGGCTGACTCGACATCACGTTGGGCCGAGGCCTTGCGAGAAATCTCAGGTCGTCTCGCCGAGATGCCTGCCGATTCTGGCTACCCAGCATACCTTGGGGCACGTTTGGCCTCATTCTACGAGCGTGCCGGTCGTGTGAAATGTCTCGGAAACCCGTCAAGAGAGGGCAGTGTCACCATTGTTGGCGCGTGAGTAACTTTCAGGGATACTGTTTATGTCATTGCAATACATAGGTACGGGGGTCAGATGATTGTTATTTTAAGTTTAAAACACAGTTGTTCCATTGCCTGGACTCAGTCAGGGTTGGTAATGATTAGCAGGAAGTATCGCTGAATCAGGTGTCTTGAATGTGGGAACCATGCGAATACATTGAACATCAAAGGGCTTTGTGGTTAACCCAGCCGACCTCCACAATATGTAATAATATAAGCATGTTTAGAATCTGATTGCTTTGTTTACAACGTGTGTATTTTGCAGGTACAACCATCAAATTGCAAAGACTTTTTCAGGATTTTTTGTGAGCAGTATAACTTCAGCGTATTTATTCTAGTACTAAGTACGCATAAATAAGGACTAAACAGCCTTGATTTTAAAGTGGGCTAAAACCAGAATATTGGAAAAATCGTCCCATGTGGATGTAACTTGTATGTAGGGGTTAGAGTGTCTCGATCGAGAGATTCGGGGTTCAAATTCTCTTGCTGTCGTTTCAAATCTTGGGCAAGTTCATTCATTCCACATCGCTCCAGTTCACTCAGCTTTATGAATGAGTACCTGGCTATACACTGTAGTGGATATTTGTATGAATAGTCTTCGCGAATTAATTGCATCGTGGCTAAAAGCATCCCAGAGAAGTCGAGATGGTGTTCAATTGAACAGGTCTGCCAGGGAATAAAGTGTAAAGTGCATTGAGCAATTGCAAGGATTGCATACCGTGCTATATAAGAACGTCTACATAACTACATATATATATATATACGTAACTTGTTTCTTTTGCAGTGTGTCTCCCCCTGGTGGTGACTTCTCCGACCCCGTAACGTCAGCGACACTGGGTATCGTGCAGGTGTTCTGGGGTCTTGACAAGAAGCTAGCCCAACGTAAACACTTCCCATCCATCAACTGGCTCATCAGCTACAGCAAGTACATGCGAGCCCTCGACGAGTTCTACGACAAGAACTATACCGAGTTCGTGCCGCTCCGAACCAAGGTAACCAATCAGGGTCATTGCTCATCATAGCGATCTTTGTATCACCTTGCCTGTCTAAGTGTCATTTCCTAGCCAGGGTTTGGGTGCTGGTCTAGAGAAATGTAACTGCAGGGGGCAATTATTAGAGCAATCGCCATATTTGGGGTGATGTCAGTAATCAATTGTATCTCTGTCTAGCAGGAATGTGTGACATATTATGAAATCATATCATGCAGTATTGTTAAAGGTTTGTGAAATGTAGTTTGAGAGGAGTAACGATTAGGAGATAATATTTCAAAAATGTTTTTCCATTTGTTATATATGTTGACATTGTGATCCTGCAGTACTTTATGACCAGAAAAAACTGCTTTAAATATGTAAATTACAAAATTTCACCATAGTTGTATAATTTAGGAATTTTGACTGAATTCAATAATCCATGAGAGAGTATCTATTAACTATGTAGAAAAAATACCTACCCCGGGTAATTTTGCTTTTGTCAAAATTAATATATTTGTCAACAAATGTTGTTGTGCAAATGTGTTTTTGGACCATTGTGCATACTGGGAGGTTACAGAAACATCAAAAATCCCTGCCGTATTAATTATTTTTGGTCAGGGAAACATACATTTTTTCTTAAGAAAGTTTCGATCAGGAAAAGTAAAACGTGTGTTGTGTATTGATTGTTGTGCATGCAGATACAGTGTCTATGAATGATTATTTCTGAGAACCAATTGTTCCTGAGAGCTAGCTGTGTCTGTTTCAGTGCAAGGAGATCCTTCAAGAGGAGGAAGATCTTTCTGAAATTGTGCAGCTTGTAGGAAAGGTACTGTATGGCCAGATATGTCAGCTAGATATTTTTTTGTAATTTATGCAAATAGTGACATTTTTTCCTAAACTAAAATACTACTGAAATATAATACACTGATCTTTTTTCAATGAGACCCCTCCTGTTTCTATTGTAACAACCAACATATCAGCCATTTTTAACACATTTTGTAAAATTTTGAAATTCTGCCATACTTTATAGGACAATACATGGCATGTATGTATATAAGATTTGTTACTTGTATTTTATACACACTCATGCATGCACGCTGCGTCGCATGCACACACACACACACAGATTTTGTATGAAATAATATGGCCTTTTTTATGAAATAACATCTGTGATATCACTATATCTGTCTTGTAGGGTTCCCTGGCAGAATCCGACAAGATCACTTTGGAAGTGGCGAAATTGCTCAAGGACGATTTCCTGCAACAGAATGGCTACTCGCCATACGACAGGTGAGACATGTCACTTTCAAGGCTTGTCTCTAATCGTATTTCATTTAGAACGATCCCCCTTGTTTTTGTTGTAGTCCTCACTTTTAGCAATATTTACTCAAAGATCTAACCAAAATTAAGATTCCATGTCCTTGCAACAGTTTAGTTCATTATTGCAATGTGTGATTTTGCCGATGTGTCACAGAAATATTGTCCTCTGTAATATGGTGGCAGCTTTTTGCATTTTAGTTCAGTTTAACAATGATTTCCGTTTAATGATGGATTTCCTGATGAGCTCTGAGTGAAACGATCCTCACACTGATACACAGTAGAACTTAGAAGAATAGTAAGAATCCAGCAGGGGCTTGATTGCTCGGATTGTTGAGCCATCAAATCGTTTGATAGGCCTGCAACATTTCAAAGTTACAGAGTTGGGTGGCCGTTGATTGTGTATGCCTCATGTCACACACTGGGTACAAGTGAATCTCTTGTTGTTATGTCTTTCTGTGTCTGTAGGTTCTGTCCATTCTACAAGACAGTCGGCATGCTGCGCAATATGATTGCATTCTATGACATGTCCCGTCACGTTGTTGAGACAACCGCCCAGAGCGACAACCGCATCACGTGGGCGATCATCCGCGACAACATGAGCGACACCCTCTACAAGCTCAGCAGCATGAAGTTCAAGGTGAGTCACATCACGTCAACACTTTCCATTGGTGCTAGTTTTGGACTGTAGTGTACAGGAGTCAGTGGTGTCACATCACCTCAACACTTTCTATTGGTGCTAGTTTTGGACTGTAGTGTACAGGAGTCAGTGGTGTCACATCACCTCAACACTTTCTATTGGTGCTAGTTTTGGACTGTAGTGTACAGGAGTCAGTGGTGTCACATCACCTCAACACTTCCTATTGGTGCTAGTTTTGGACTGTAGTGTACAGGAGTCAGTGGTGTCACATCACCTCAACACTTTCCATTGGTGCTAGTTTTGGACTGTAGAGTACAGGAGTCAGTGGTGTCACATCACCTCAACACTTCCTATTGGTGCTAGTTTTGGACTGTAGTGTACAGGAGTCAGTGGTGTCACATCACCTCAACACTTTCCATTGGTGCTAGTTTTGGACTGTAGTGTACAGGAGTCAGTGGTGTCACATCACCTCAACACTTTTCATTGGTGCTAGTTTTGGACTGTAGTGTACAGGAGTCAGTGGTGTCACATCACCTCAACACTTTCTATTGGTGCTAGTTTTGGACTGTAGTGTACAGGAGTCAGTGGTGTCACATCACCTCGACACTTTCCATTGGTGCTAGTTTTGGACTGTAGTGTACAGGAGTCAGTGGTGTCACTTCACCCCAACACTTTCTATTGGTGCTAGTTTTGGACTGTAGTGTACAGGAGTCAGTGGTGTCACATCACCTCAACACTTTCTATTGGTGCTAGTTTTGGACTGTAGTGTACAGGAGTCAGTGGTGTCACTTCACCCCAACACTTTCTATTGGTGCTAGTTTTGGACTGTAGTGTACAGGAGTCAGTGGTGTCACATCACCTCAACACTTTCCATTGGTGCTAGTTTTGGACTGTAGTGTACAGGAGTCAGTGGTGTCACATCACCTCAACACTTTCTATTGGTGCTAGTTTTGGACTGTAGTGTACAGGAGTCAGTGGTGTCACATCACCTCAACACTTTCCATTGGTGCTAGTTTTGGACTGTAGTGTACAGGAGTCAGTGGTGTCACATCACCTCAACACTTTCTATTGGTGCTAGTTTTGGACTGTAGTGTACAGGAGTCAGTGGTGTCACATCACCTCAACACTTTCTATTGGTGCTAGTTTTGGACTGTAGTGTACAGGAGTCAGTGGTGTCACATCACCTCAACACTTTCTATTGGTGCTAGTTTTGTACTGTAGAGTACAGGAGTCAGTGGTGTCACATCACCTCAACACTTTCCATTGATGCTAGTTTTGGACTGTAGAGTACAGGAGTCAGTGGTGTCACATCACCTCAACACTTTCTATTGGTGCTAGTTTTGGACTGTAGTGTACAGGAGTCAGTGGTGTCACATCACCTCAACACTTTCTATTGGTGCTAGTTTTGGACAGTAGTGTACAGGAGTCAGTGGTGTCACATCAAAACGTACTTTCTTTTTTGTCTTGGGATGGTTTGGTTTGTTCTCAAGGTCCACCACTTTAGAGACACAGAGAGTTACAAAACTATAGTTTTATTAATCTGGAATATTACTTAGTATATCATCTAAAATGTTACAAAAACAGGCTTGTTTATTCTAGAAACTACTTAAACAACTCTATTCAAAACAATTACAGAATAGCTATCCTAGCCTCCTTAACAAAAGAACAAATCAAACGTTTTAAATGTTGAATGGTTATGGAGATATAAATTGTAAGAAATGTGTTCTTCTGACACTGACAGATATATACAGTTGTGTTGGTAAAGTACAGAGCAGTATGGTTATAAGAACACACTTCTCACAAAGGACAAGACATTACAACAACAACAATGCTAACTGAATGAATGTTAGTGTATCTACAAGCAGATTTTACAGATATTTGACAGATCTATAGATGGAACATTTTGACTCACAATAGTCACAAGCTTGTTGACAAACGATTAGAACCTTGTGACTTTGGTTGGCAATCATATAAAATCAGTCTGATAAAAGATTCCCCAATTTAAATAGCAAAACCTGTGCTTTACTTTATAGTATGAGTCAAAAATGAACTATTGTACCTATATAAGTTGGTCTGTGCAGGTTTATTACCAGTAGAATCATTTGAGAATCAAGTTATCTTAATGTATAATCTACAGCTCCCGTTTTATAAAACAAATTTGGAAAACCATCATATTAGTGACATAGGAACTATTCACTAGGTGGCAACACACTGATTTATAAACCATTCAGTAGTTGGCAGCACTTGTCCCAGTAATGCCCAGCAGCCCAGGTAATGCCCATAGCCTCTATGGCCCAAATGATTCATGCATCTGGGTTGCTAGTGAGATAGAAGTACAGAAAGCATGAGTCAGACTGGCTGCTCTTGGAAAGAACTTTCTTGAATAATAGTGTTCGCATGATAAACATTAACTAACGAGGACCAAGTTCTGTGAAGTTGGCACACAATTTGTGATGTACCGAAGCACTCGGGTCATGCACTTAAAGGGTTCATACATCTGCTGTTGTTATTCCAAAATAAGTTAATCTGAATTCATTTCTTTGCTAATAAACAATAATGTCCAAGTAACAATGTTTGGTATTAATTGAGTGTTCATTAAGTTAATTTGAATTGAATAAAATGTTATGCAATTTTTAAAAATAGTTCTATAATTATTCAAGGAAACAGTAACAGAGTAAAACTAAATTATTTCAGTTGCTGTCATTACCAATACTGTAATGGTAAAAGATGACATGGCATGCACTGTCAGGTAAAAATCAGTTATTTTATTGTCTATGTCAGTGGTTCCCAAACTTCTTTTCTCCGCATACCCCCTGAGCCCTGAGATGACCAACGGCTTACCCCCTGAGGCCTGAGATGACCAACGGCATACCCCCCGAGCCCTGAGATGACCAATGGCGTACCCCCTGAGTCCTGAGACGACCAATGGCGTACCCCTTGAGCCCTGAGATGACCAATGGCGTACCCCCTGAGTCCTGAGATGACCAACGGCGTACCCCCTGAGCCCTGAGATGACAAATGGCGTACACCCTGAGCCCTGAGATGACCAATGGCGTACCCCCTGAGTCCTGAGATGACCAACGGCATACCCCCTGAGCCCTGAGATGACCAATGGTGTACCCCCTGAGCCCTGAGATGACCAATGGCGTACCCCCTGATCCCTGAGATGACCAACGGCGTACCCCCTGAGTCCTGAGATGACCAACGACATACCCCACCAATGTAATATAGAATTATAGACCACACAATGTTCAACATTGATGACACATCGTTTTATTAACGTTGTAGTCAGAGCAATACCTCAAATGTAGAATGTTGAGAAAGCATCTCAGTGGAGGGATGAGCTCGTCTGCTCATAACTAAGTCTTCGAGTCGAGGAACAGTTTTGGATAGGCACACACGCAGGTCAGCCTTCACACACAGTTGGGCGCGCAATTTGGTCTTCATTGCGAACAGTGACAAAAATCCTTGCTCACAAAGATAAGTTGATGGAAACATCGGCAATGGCCACACTGGAACATAGGCCAGAGTCGGGCATGACACACTCATCTTTGACCAGAACTTAGTCAGAGAGAGATTTTTAAATGCATCAAAGGCGGTGGAGAATGGTGTAACTGCTGACCTGTTCTGGATGACATGTGCATAAAAAGTAGAAACTATAATCACTACAATTGCAGGTTTTGTATATACCGGTGACACTAACAATGTCAGCTTAGTCTTGGAAGGATAGTTTTGACCATTCTTTTTTCATAAAACCCTATTATTTATGTTGCCAAGGCCGGTATTTAATATGGTCAAATCCCACGATGGTAATAATAAGGCCTATGTTTAATTTCCCACCTGGAAACCTAGCCTGGAGCCAGTCCCCTATTCCTAGTATAGGCTACTAGTTACTAGAAAGACTGGCTGGATAACGTTTATCGGTGTTTTTACAAACTATGCGAAGTGGCAGACTATTATACGTTTAAAGATGCAATTAATTTAATATACGTTTCAAGATACGATTGGATCATTATGCACGGAAAAGGGCGATTGTGTTGGCATATATTCTTACTTCTTACTGCTCCCGTAACCCGCCTGGGTCATAGGGGCGCTCCATTGCTGAATGTTTCACCAGTCGACGCCAGTCTTCGCGGTTGTGTGCTAATGTCTGAGTTTCTGCAAAGATCTTCCCAGTCCATTTTGCAATATTGTCTGACCTTCTCTTCCTCTGTCTTCTTTTCCCCAGCACTGTTCCTTGTAGTATTGTTTTTGTAAGCCCGCTTGGTCGTGTTACATGACCATACCATCTGTTTCCTTTTTTACTGTGGTCAGCAGGTCTTTGTAATGTCCCACATGTTGAGTGATGATTTTTCTGAATTCATATATTATGCTTTACTAAAACATAGTTAAGTTTTGAAGACGAAGGTGGCTTATCTAATTGGCATGAAAGAGCTGTGAAGTCGATGGCAGACGGTAAAATAGCGTGCCACAATAATAAGCATTTAGGCATTACCAGTTGCACCAAGGTGAAATGATTGTAACTAATTTTCTAATTACTTCCAATGTCTCTTAACTGTACAAAATGGTGAGCAATTTGAAAATAGTGATTTACGAACTTGGGTAACGGCATTGTAACAACGATTTAATGTTTGCACCAAATTATATGCTTCATAGAAGATTAACACACACACACACACACACACACACACACACACACACACACACACACACACACACACACACACACACACACACACACACACACACACACACACACACACACACACACTCACTCACTCACTCACTCACTCACACACACACTACTATTCTCAGTCGTGGACCACACAACATGGCAAAATCCTTAGTTTCAGCCAACCCTTCGTGTACGCCCTGGAAAACCTCTCGCATACCCCAGTTTGGGAACCACTGGTCTATGTGAAAGAACTGAACAGTAGAACATTTTTTTCAATTTTCCTGAGTGAGATTTGCTGTTGCTGAACAAAAAAAATTCCTGTGAATTTCTCAAATATGCCTTGATTTGGAATTTCTTTGATTTTAAAAAGTCCCTTTACCTAACGATTAAAACCCCACAAGCCACAATTGGAACTCTGGCTTTGCTGTACAATGTGCACAGTACTTTATGGGTAGCTAATTTTGTTTTTATTGGGCATTTTCTTTTTGGTGGTGAATGTTGTCATATTGTTTGTACCCAAAGCAGCCACAGGTGGCAGGTTATTGATGGATTGGTAGAGAGAGATGTAGGATTACAGTTCACGTGTAATAATTTTCAAACTCAATAGGCAGTTTTATTAAACTTCTAATACAAATAATTTGCAGCCCACGATTGTAGTGAAAGAATAAATCTTAGAAATTCTGGTAGCTTTTGCCATCATGTAAATATTTAAACATAATTCAATACATGTGTTAAATATTAGCAGACCAATCCAGGATAGTTTCAACCACAATGACACAGTAGAGTGTGTTTTGTTATGAGCTCTGATAGTAAATACAACTGACTAATAACATGGCTGTGTTCTTAGCACGTATATCAGAGGGACATGGTGGTCTAGTTGTCTCGCTGGTAAATCACCAGACGCTCAGTTAAAAGGGCCGGTGTTTAAACGTGTTGTTTACTTCATATTCTTGGGTTTGCTTATCCATTTCCGCACGTTGCAGCCTTGGTGGATTGTCTATAGACAGCTCTTTCATTTGCCAGTCTCCCCTTCTCTATTACTTCATATTACCTGTGTTTTTTGGAAGAGACAATAAATCTGTCTATCCTTTATACAGGGTGTCTGTGCCAAAGGAAATCTCACTCAGGAAAAATTGAAAAAACTGTCATGGAATCACTGAGCCAATGGTTTTGGTCTACAAAAATCATACTGCACTGGATTAGCTGCTGCCAAAATACTTGCTTTGATAGTATAGTAAACACTGTGTGTGCTTTGTCTGGGAGGACCTTGAACCAAACACTACAGATGATTTCTTCTTTCCCTTTTTGTTACTGCTATCAGTAACTTCAGTTTTTACATGTTATTTTTGTGTGACGTAACAAGCTTAGTGAGACGGGCCTCTGCATATCTACTCCTGTGTTGTAGGACCCAATCAAAGACGGAGAGGCTAAGATCAAGGCCGACTTCGACCAGCTCTACGAAGAGATGCAGACAGGATTCCGCAATCTAGAAGACTAGATACCCCCCCGTGTCTGTCCCAACACAACTGCCACAAGGAGGCGACACACTAATGTGCACAGTTCATGCATTTACGATAGGAAATGTGTGCGCAGAGAATCGTAAATATAGAGAACTACAATGTAACATATTATGGTTGTGTAGGTAGCCGTGTTAGCCGCGTGGCGGTTCACGAATAGACATGTAAATTTGTACTTAATCTGTGTTCAATACTCACTGCTGTCTGTAGTACAGGCAACTAATCTCCCTCTTAATGTCACTACCCCGTAGTCATTATCCTGTGTTTAACTTTGACCTGGATTTCTTGTACCACACTGGATGTGAACTTTGACTTACACGGGAAGTGTAGATCTGTTCTGATACGTAATGTTTTTTGTCCTAACTTTTAGTCTCCTACATTCGTACTAATTATTAATGTATAATTTGAAGCTCGTGAACCAATATAATCTTCTTACATTCCTCCTTGCCTTATGGCCGCTGCAGCTGACGGGAAGAAATGGAATTTGCTGATCAGCCCCTTGTGCATCTGTACATTGTTCCAATCCATATCAGTGGCGCAGAAACAAGATGTTGATAGTATCACTAAATTCTGTCGCGCAGTTTTTCCTGGAGTTCCGGGAGGATGCAACTTCTATGACTTGCCGTTACTGTGGATGATGTCATGCTTCAGCAAGAAGCTCCGATATGATTTTGCAGTTTTCCACCGTGTCTGGATAGCGCGGGAACTCGTTCGTTCGTCCCAGTGGTGTACATATCATGTTGTGTCAGTTTAGTGAGATCATTGTCGGGAGGTTTCTGTTTAATCATGTCTGTCATGAGGTACACTAATTGTACATACTAATAGTTTAATTTGTAGGTGTAGATTGTGAATAAAAATCATGCAAAATTGTGACATTCCAGTTGCAAAGTGATACTAATGCTTGTGATCTGGCCACAGTAGTTTTGTGTGCCCGGCTGAAAAAACCTGGTTTGCTTGTAGCGGTTCTATTTGGGTGTGATGTTTCTCTGAAGTTGTCATAGTGTCGTAAAGCTGCAACTGTCATACTATTGTGTTCAAACTGCTGAGATGTGTTTCATGACTGTGAAAGCTGCACTTGGCAGACACTTAGCCACGATCATTGCTATTCGAATATATGTTTGATTATTCTTCATGTAGCTATTCAAAACGTGAGCAT
This sequence comes from Escarpia spicata, assembly GCA_963995525.1. NCBI lineage: Eukaryota > Metazoa > Annelida > Polychaeta > Sabellida > Siboglinidae > Escarpia > Escarpia spicata. The sequence goes on along the minus strand of OZ023217.1, from coordinate 30,932,101 downwards.
AGCATTTATTGTGAACAGTGTTAAAGAATTAATGGTCAAACATTGATTCTGATGGTTGAACAAGTTTCAGCTAAACTTTAGGCATACAACACCAAAGAAACCATTAAGAAAAGATGATTTGCATCAAATATTGAAGAAAACACACTTTGTCCTTTTTATATCATGTTGAACATGTTCATATTAGGGACTACATTTTGTTTGTTTTATGTTATATGATGGACAACTTACACTATTCAGTCTCAGCAGTCAGATTTATAGAGCCAGTGCCGGTATATCTATTACATGCAATGGAAACAGCAGTCAGGTTTATAGAGCCAGTGCCGGTATATATATTACATGCAGTGGAAACAGCAGCCTAAACGGTTGGGGGGCTGAAATGATTGTATGACCAGCTGCTTGTGGAGTTATTGTTTCTTGGGGCAGATCTCAAAGGTCAGCGTCCATAATGTCCACTAAGCTGCTTGATTGGTGGTCCACGGCTCGTTCATTCTCGTTGCTCATTCAGTCCAAGCATGCGGTATGCGGACGCGTTCATCGAGTTGTAATCATCTTTCCGTCATCGTGGTTTCATACAGTGCAAAACAGCTGTAGATTATCATTATACTCAATGCACCGTGTCTGGAGAAATAGTTGCTGTTAGTGCCAAATCGGTGATCGCTAGACGTGCACGATGTATATAATGATTTTAATGTACTTGAAAAGAATAAAAGTACGATCGATGCAACTATTGAATGTCCATCGTGTGGTGTGCTTACTGTTGTGTATCTCAACTCACGGGACCAACAAGATTTAAAGACAACAAATTAATGTTGCCATAAACACTCGTCAGAGCTAATTTAATTTAGCATGAATGTGCGTGCGCAGACTTTCTTTTATCTCGTATACTCGTTTCTTGTCTGTTTTATATGATACTAGCTGAGTTACCCGGCGTTCCCCGAGGTAAAGAGGCAGTCACGTGTTTTCTAATTTAATCCACATAAGGGGTACAATAAAAACTTACAGTAGGCCTTTGAAGTCATACATTTGATTGTACTGGTAACTTGTCTGTCGCTGACGCCGTGTAGACAGAGATTGTACTAGTAACGTACAATTGTCTGTCGCTGACGGTGTGTAGACACAAATTGTACTGGTAACTTGTCTGTCGCTGACGACGTGTAGACAGATTGTACTAGTAACGTACAATTGTCTGTCGCTGACGGCGTGTAGACACAAATTGTACTGGTAACTTGTCTGTCGCTGACGCCGTGTAGACAGAGATTGTACTAGTAACGTACAATTGTCTGTCGCTGACGGCGTGTAGACACAAATTGTACTGGTAACTTGTCTGTTGCTGACGACGTGTAGACAGAGATTGTACTAGTAACGTACAATTGTCTGTCGCTGACGGCGTGTAGACACAAATTGTACTGGTAACTTGTCTGTCGCTGACGACGTGTAGACAGAGATTGTACTAGTAACGTACAATTGTCTGTCGCTGACGGCGTGTAGACACAAATTGTACTGGTAACTTGTCTGTCGCTGACGACGTGTAGACAGAGATTGTACTAGTAACGTACAATTGTCTGTCGCTGACGGCGTGTAGACACAAATTGTACTGGTAACTTGTCTGTCGCTGACGACGTGTAGACAGAGATTGTACTGGTAACGTACAATTGTCTGTTGCTGACGGCGTGTAGACAGAGATTGTACTGGTTACTTGTCTGTTGCTGACGGCGTGTAGACAGATATTGTACTGGTTACCTGTCTGTTGCTGACGGCATGTAGACAGATATTGTACTGGTTACTTGCCTGTTGCTGACGGCGTGTAGACAGATATTGTACTGGTTACTTGTCTGTTGCTGACGGCGTGTAGACAGATATTGTACTGGTTACTTGTCTGTTGCTGACGGCGTGTAGACAGATATTGTACTGGTTACTTGTCTGTTGCTGACGGCGTGTAGACAGATATTGTACTGGTAACGTACAATTGTCTGTTGCCGACGGCGTGTAGACAGAGATTGTACTGGTTACTTGTCTGTTGCTGACGGCGTGTAGACAGATATTGTACTGGTTACTTGTCTGTTGCTGATGGCGTGTAGACAGATATTGTACTGGTTACTTGTCTGTTGCTGATGGCGTGTAGACAGATATTGTACCGGTAACGTACAATTGTCTGTTGCTGACGGCGTGTAGACAGAGATTGTACTGGTTACTTGTCTGTTGCTGACGGCGTGTAGACAGATATTGTACTGGTTACTTGTCTGTTGCTGACGGCGTGTAGACAGATATTGTACTGGTTACTTGCCTGTTGCTGACGGCGTGTAGACAGAGATTGCACTGGTTACTTGTCTGTTGCTGACGGCGTGTAGACAGATATTGTACTGGTTACTTGTCTGTTGCTGATGGCGTGTAGACAGAGATTGTACTGGTAATGTACAATTGTCTGTTGCTGACGGCGTGTAGACATAGATTGTACTGGTTACTTGTCTGTTGCTGACGGCGTGTAGACAGATATTGTACTGGTTACTTGTCTGTTGCTGACGGCGTGTAGACAGAGATTGTACTGGTTACTTGTCTGTTGCCGATGGCGTGTAGACAGATATTGTACTGGTTACTTGTCTGTTGCTGACGGCATGTAGACAGAGATTGTACTGGTTACTTGTCTGTTGCTGACGGCGTGTAGACAGAGATTGTACTGGTTACTTGTCTGTTGCTGACGGCGTGTAGACAGAGATTGTACTGGTTACTTGTCTGTTGCTGACGGCGTGTAAACAGAGATTGTACTGGTTACTTGTCTGTTGCTGACGGCGTGTAGACAGAGATTGTACTGGTTACTTGTCTGTTGCTGACGGCGTGTAGACAGAGATTGTACTGGTTACTTGTCTGTTGCTGACGGCGTGTAGACAGAGATTGTACTGGTTACTTGTCTGTTGCTGATGGCGTGTAGACAGAGATTGTACTGGTTACTTGTCTGTTGCTGACGGCGTGTAGACAGAGATTGTACTGGTTACTTGTCTGTTGCTGACGGCGTGTAGACAGAGATTGTACTGGTTACTTGTCTGTTGCTGACGGCGTGTAGACAGAGATTGTACTGGTTACTTGTCTGTTGCTGACGGCGTGTAGACAGAGATTGTACTGGTAACGTACAATTGTCTGTTGCCGACGGCGTGTAGACAGAGATTGTACTGGTTACTTGTCTGTTGCTGACGGCGTGTAGACAGATATTGTACTGGTTACTTGTCTGTTGCTGATGGCGTGTAGACAGATATTGTACTTGTTACTTGTCTGTTGCTGATGGCGTGTAGACAGATATTGTACCGGTAACGTACAATTGTCTGTTGCTGACGGCGTGTAGACAGAGATTGTACTGGTTACTTGTCTGTTGCTGACGGCGTGTAGACAGATATTGTACTGGTTACTTGTCTGTTGCTGACGGCGTGTAGACAGATATTGTACTGGTTACTTGCCTGTTGCTGACGGCGTGTAGACAGAGATTGCACTGGTTACTTGTCTGTTGCTGACGGCGTGTAGACAGATATTGTACTGGTTACTTGTCTGTTGCTGATGGCGTGTAGACAGAGATTGTACTGGTAATGTACAATTGTCTGTTGCTGACGGCGTGTAGACATAGATTGTACTGGTTACTTGTCTGTTGCTGACGGCGTGTAGACAGATATTGTACTGGTTACTTGTCTGTTGCTGACGGCGTGTAGACAGAGATTGTACTGGTTACTTGTCTGTTGCTGATGGCGTGTAGACAGATATTGTACTGGTTACTTGTCTGTTGCTGACGGCATGTAGACAGAGATTGTACTGGTTACTTGTCTGTTGCTGACGGCGTGTAGACAGAGATTGTACTGGTTACTTGTCTGTTGCTGACGGCGTGTAGACAGAGATTGTACTGGTTACTTGTCTGTTGCTGACGGCGTGTAAACAGAGATTGTACTGGTTACTTGTCTGTTGCTGACGGCGTGTAGACAGAGATTGTACTGGTTACTTGTCTGTTGCTGACGGCGTGTAGACAGAGATTGTACTGGTTACTTGTCTGTTGCTGACGGCGTGTAGACAGAGATTGTACTGGTTACTTGTCTGTTGCTGACGGCGTGTAGACATAGATTGTACTGGTTACTTGTCTGTTGCTGACGGCGTGTAGACAGAGATTGTACTGGTTACTTGTCTGTTGCTGACGGCGTGTAGACAGAGATTGTACTGGTTACTTGTCTGTTGCTGATGGCGTGTAGACAGAGATTGTACTGGTTACTTGTCTGTTGCTGATGGCGTGTAGACAGAGATTGTACTGGTTACTTGTCTGTTGCTGACGACGTGTAGACAGAGATTGTACTGGTTACTTGTCTGTTGCTGACGGCGTGTAGACAGAGATTGTACTGGTTACTTGTCTGTTGCTGACGGCGTGTAGACAGAGATTGTACTGGTTACTTGTCTGTTGCTGACGGCGTGTAGACAGAGATTGTACTGGTTACTTGTCTGTTGCTGACGGCGTGTAGACAGAGATTGTACTGGTTACTTGTCTGTTGCTGACGGCGTGTAGACAGAGATTGTACTGGTTACTTGTCTGTTGCTGATGGCGTGTAGACAGAGATTGTACTGGTTACTTGTCTGTTGCTGACGGCATGTAGACAGAGATTGTACTGGTTACTTGTCTGTTGCTGACGGCGTGTAGACAGAGATTGTACTGGTTACTTGTCTGTTGCTGACGGCGTGTAGACAGAGATTGTACTGGTTACTTGTCTGTTGCTGACGGCGTGTAGACAGAGATTGTACTGGTTACTTGTCTGTTGCTGACGGCGTGTAGACAGAGATTGTACTGGTTACTTGTCTGTTGCTGACGGCGTGTAGACAGAGATTGTACTGGTTACTTGTCTGTTGCTGACGGCGTGTAGACAGAAACTGTACTGGTTACTTGTCTGTTGCTGACGGCGTGTAGACAGATATTGTACTACATAAACATCTATCACGATCGCCTACATTTTTGTGAAATAAGGTTTATTTCCCTTGTTAAAATGTGATTATCGAAATTGTAATTATAACCTGGCTATGCCTTTAAGTACGGCTACGCTATTGCCAGCCACCACGGCGTGAATACTGTTCGCACGGAGACCGCGTAGTTTGAACGCTGAAGTGTAACTGTTGAAACTCACTTTTCATATAATTTTTGTTGGCTGCAGAAGTGAAAAAATTATAAATATTGTACGAATCAGTTACTTGATTGACGGACGCCAAAATTACACGCAGCTCCATCTGGAGGAAAGATGTGAAATGCGAAATACTCCAGAAAAACTTCAGAAGCAGCACGCGCTGACGAGGTGAAATGCTGGTGTCTGTGTGAAGCGCTCAGGATTTGAAACGTCAATATTATTTAAGTTAAACTTAATTACTATTCAAAATGTATGCATACACCCAGGACATATTTATAGGTGGCCATAATAATATTTACGATGGTATAGAAAAACATGAAATTCCGTGGCTGGAACTCCACGTACAGCCTTTTGAAATATTGAGCCCCCAAGTTCTCCACCCGAACGAATTTCGAAAATGCCTAAATCTACGAACCGTCTCAATGGGCCCGCTAGCTCACATGCAACATTTCAGCCCGAAACGTGCAAAACTGACATAGAAGTGGGGGCAGAAACAAACAGAGAACAAACTGCTTTATAGTGTAGACAGTATTACAAACATGTGTTTTAATAATAATCATTATTAAAAACAATTCTCTACACAAACTTTTTTGCTTACATGTAATATGCTCCTTGTTTGGTGGAACGTTATTTGTGGATTGCGACAAAGGCGACACAATGGCTTGGACGCACACGCAAATACCCACGCACGCACGCACACCAGACACGTATGCGCAGAAATATACTTAAAACAACAAAGATCGACGTTGGAGACGCTCAAGTGACCTCCAGTACATGTGTCAGAAATCTTTGGGTCATGTACGATGATGGACTTACAATGGATCAACAAGTGAGTGTCATATGTAGATCTTCTGGTCTGCAAATCCGATATGTGGGTAAAATCATTAAATTCCTTACGCCAGGAGCTGCCGAACAAATCATCCATTCGTTTATAACGTCCAGACTGGATGGTTATAATTCGCTGCTGTTCGGAATTAACAAGTGTCAGCTATATAAACTACAGTGCATTCAGAACATGACTGCTCGTCTAATCACACGAACAAGGAAACACGAGCACGTAACACCAGTCCTGAACTATCTCCGTTGACTTCCCATCCAAGAAAGAATTACGTTTAAAATTCCCCTGATCACCTTCAAGGCACTCCACGGACTTGCATCGCAATACATTTCCGAGCTTCTTGTTGAATATCAGCCCACACGCTCCCTCCGATCAACTTCTGCTCGCCTGCTGACAGTACCAACCACACGCCTCAAGTCTTTCGGAGACCGTGCGTTCTCCAAAGCGGCCCCTGTACTTTGGAACAATCTCCCACAGTCAGTCAGACAGTGTGACACTATTGCGTCGTTTAAGACCGCGCTGAAGATACACCTTTTTAAAATCGCTTTCACTACCTAAATGAGTGACATACAATTGTGAACTTTTGTAAAGCACTTTGAACAGAACTAAGGACTGGATACAGCGCTGCGTAAGACTATTATTATGCACATAGACACTCACACGCACGAAAACGGCGCTCGCGCGCGCACGCACAAACACACACACCGAAGCTGACCGTATATAGAGACAATGAGCGGAATGACGTCGACATTCTCCGAATACAATGAGTTATCAGAAATAGCTGGTGTATGAACCACGAGCTGAGAAATGGTGCGGTTTATTGACTCGTAGATCTAATCGCACTTGTTCGCCGAGTGAAACAACCGCCAGAGTGCCGCCGGCCGCCAGACGGGCTGATACCACGGACTGCAGGATGTACATGTACCGGCAACCCTAAGTTAACAGAGTATTTATGAGTCGTATTGGAAACCAGTGCCTCCACCCACCACAGGTGTCCCGCCTACTTCATCTGGCCTCTCCCTAATCTTCCCGTTCACCTCAACTGTATCCCGATGTCTTCCCCGGGTTATCCATGTCCTCACATACTTCTACATATGCGAAATTTGAAATGAATCAAAGAAAATAATTGTTTGACCAAAACTGAAACCTCAAATGTACACTTGTATGCTATTTTGAGTTGTTACTGTTCACCCGGCCACTCCCTAAATCTTTCCGTTCAGCTCAACTCGTCCCAGTCTCTTCCCGCGGGTCGCCCGTCCTCTTCTACCCGACCACTTTGCTCCTGTAGTTCTCACGAACCAGTCATTCTCACAAAATTTGTGTTTCTATCGTTGCTTTTCCGACAATGCCACATTCTCTAGGCTGTGTGTATGCAGACGCTACACACACTAGCAGGACTTTTAACTTTTCGGTTGGTGCAGCAACGTTGCGAAACTCACTCGCTGTCAGCGTTCAATCAGTAGGAAATATACTTTTATTCATCTAAAAACCTATCTTTTTTAATAATTGCATATCATCCTTAGCTTCTTAGAATTTCATCTATCTGTTGACGACGTTTGCTTTGTAAATGAGAATGGTTAATCTTTTGATTTTGTTGCGCCACCGAGATTTTCCTAGGATATTGACGCTGAAGACGTCATTTTATTATTATTATTTATTAATGTGTGTTCATGTAATTCGTATGTCGTGACTACCTCAACCTTACTCCATGCAATCGCAGCCGTCTGTCTTCGGTCGCATCTCTACCTCCGCCACGATAATAAAAGCCACCCCATTTAGGTTCAACTTTCTCTTTCCAACCCAAGTACGAAGGCTGAGGGGTGCAAAGGATGCGTTCGAACCCCGTCCTTTGCTGAGGCAAAAGAGTTCCGCTTGAAGCAAGAAGCATTCCGCTTGACCATGCCGTATCGGGGAAGGGGGAGGGCAGTGCGATGTCTGAAGATGGTGCATGCATATGCTTTGTGTACGCTTTAAGGAAGTGTAGTTGGCGGTTTGTTGTTAATTTCAATTAAGGAGGTGTAGCTGCGGGTATAAAACGCACCAATCCAAAACTCATCTACGGTACAGGCCTACAACCCAAATTACTTCAGCCGTCTCCAAACCAATGCTTCTCGAACATCTGCTTCGTTGTCTTTCTTTTGTTCTCCTGTGCTCAGTGGCCTAGTTCCATAGGGGCAACCGGGACATGTGCCCCACGGCTCCGAGCTCCCGGGGTCCGACTCAAATGCATGAAAAATAAAACGGAAAATCGAGTAAATCGATAACAAACAACAACACATCCTGGAATTCAACATATAGGCCCTTTATACCTAGCTAGGCTGCATCAAAAATAGACCGTACACTCTTTCGGGATTTTCGTAGAGACAAGTAGTCAATGATGACAGAAGATGGGAAGTTTCAAAAAATGTTGTACTCGATTGATATAAACACAAGGAAGCTCAACCTTTTCTGCGCCAGACCCTGTTTGACACGCCAGTGAAACATGTTCTTTGTTGTTTTTGTCGACGCAGAACGCATGTCTTAAAAGGACAAATGCATGCAGTGAAACAAACAAACATCGCCTTGAGAAAATCAAAGAAATCCTCAATAAAAAGCACGCTGTTACAATACTTTGTCGCCTGTTACATTTGCGAGCACGAAGTCCGTACGCTCTGCGTGTCAACGCCACCACAACATTGAGGTGATCTTCAGATCTGTCATGATCAAACAGCCAACAACTTGCTTGTTTCTGATCATAGCCTAGTATCCGCCACACGTAAACTGCGTTTGTGCGGCACCTATACGTTTTCAAACATAGCAGAAGAATCTCGACCTTTGGGTCTACAGGACTACCATCGGCAACATCGAGTTGCACATCGGGGTATTGGAAGCAACATGCGGAAACTACTGGGGTTCACATCGGATCATCAAAATGCACAGAGCCCACACCCTCAAAGGGATGGACCTTAGCACGTCTCCTTTAATATTACATGGAAATGTATCTTGTTCTGCATTTTAGGAATTGTGAATTACGAACAGTGTTGTCTATATTCTACCATATAATATACTTTTGTATAACGATTTGTTGCCATAGCGACGTCACTAGCTTCGATCGTTTCTAAAGTCTATCCTTCCCGCTGACTGCACAACTGTATGAAACAAACGATACAACACTTCTTTCGTTTTCAGTTTAATTCTTTTACGAAATGGTACATCGAATGACGAAAAGGCACCGCCAACAACCAACCAGTCATTTACTTCAGATAAAAAATGACTGACATTTGTAGAAGGCGGGTAAGCCATGGACGGAATCTGCAAGCCAGCCACCCAACCTCAAACCCCTGTCAGGGAGGAGGAGGTGTGATTTCCCACACTGTGCTTCAACAGCGAAAGGAGTTTACTCTTCCCCGAACCATGGTTACCTGAAATAAATTACAATGATCCAAACATGTTAACACCTTAATATTTAACGTCCGTTAGTTATGAACAGTCCCTAAGGCTACGCAGCCGCTTCGTCAACTTGAACGATATCTGAAGTATTGTCTCTTTCGGTCGAAGTTCGCGAACAATCCTTCCCGCTCAAGTTCCTGTCGCCGTGTCGCACGCGTTGTAAAACTTGTAGTCCACATCTCGAAGTCATCGTGGTCGTCTAATGCAACAGCAATTAAGCGATGTAATAATAAAGATAATAATAATAATAATAAAAAGAAGACAAAGACGAAGAAAAATAGGAAACGTCCTGTCGCGGATACTTCGTAGGCCTCTTACCTACAACTGGTTGCCATGTGAGGAATAATGACGTCATCACCCAATGTTGATGTCTAGCCCGGTCTCAATATCCAAGCAGAGGCTTTCTTCCGGTCGCGACCTCCTTCCAAGAGTGTGAATTTGGAAGGAGCTCACGACCGGAAACGAGTCGCTATTTGGAAAGTGACCTGGTCTACGTCAATACGTAGCTGCGCAATTCGCAACATCCTGGCAATGTCGTACCAGTATACGCAGGCGCCAATTCCATGTTACCAGTTCACAATAAGCGACCACCCTGGTGCACCAGGGGAAGCCGGTAGCAACAATGGGGCACGTGCCCCACTGCCCCGAGTTCCTTGCCCCCGGAGAAAAAATCCAAGGCCCTGAGCTCCAGGTGGCCCACTCAAATGAAATACAATAATTATTCAGAGTACAGGGCTCACGGGGCCCCACTGAAGCGAAACAATTCACTCCCGGGCCCAAAGCTCCCATGGACTTCACGTATTTAACCGTGAAGAAATATTCCCAGGGCCCCGATCTCAAGTGGACAAACATGTGCACTGGAAATGCCATGGCAAATTGAGTACAAGACAATATAGGTACAAGACAATTTAACAAAATATTTCCGTACTTTCCACTACAAACTTAGACCCCTGTGCCTAACTCGTCAACAAAATCAACAATCGAAGTACCACCTTACGTGACTTTCATCAATAAAAACAAGTTCAGCATTGTCTGTCCCATTGTTGCGCGCAACTCATTCTCGAACCGTTTTAGTTACAATAAATATGCGGCAACATTGAAGATCAAATAAAATGTTAGATTACATTTTGTGTTTAAAGTGATTAAAATGTACACCTTTGCCCTGGGCTTGGCTTTCGGTGGCGGGCCTCACAATCCAAACTTGCCCCATGGCCCCATGGCCCCGGGACCCCGTAATCCGCCCGGCCCTTGCAAGGCTAGATCAGCATGATTTCTTTAAAAACAGCTATCGTGCGCATCTTCTTATTGGCTGATTATAAATTCGTTGTCATAATGAACAGAACTATGATTCGAGTTGTTGTTGTCGTTGTTGTCGTTGTCGTTGTCGTCGTCGTCGTCGTCGTCGTCGTCGTCGTCGTCGTCGTCGTCGTCGTCGTTGTTGTTGTTGTTGTTGTTGTCATCGTTGTTGTGTTGTTGTTGTTGTTGTTGTTGTTATCGTCGTTGTTGTTGTTGTCGTTGTCGTTGTTGTTGCTGTTGTTGTTGTTGTCGTTTTCGTCGTTGTTGCTGTTTTTGTTGTCGTCGTTGTTGCTGTTTTTGTTGTTGTCGTTATTGTTGTTGTTGTTGTTGTCGTCGTTGTTGCTGTTGTCGTCGTTGTTGCTGTTGTTGTTGTCGTCGTTGTTGCTGTTGTTGTCGCTGTCGTTGTCGTCGTTGTTGTTGCTGTCGTTGTCGTTGTTGTTGTTGTTGTCGTTGTAGTTGTTGTTGTTATTGTCGTTGTTGTTGTCGTCGTCGTCGTCGTTGTTGCTGTTATTGTCGTTGTCGTTGTCGTGGTCGTTGTTGTTGTTGTTATTGTCGTTGTTGTTGTTGTCGTCGTCGTCGTCGTTGTCGTTGTTGCTGTTGTTGTTGTTGTTGTTGTCGTCGTGGTTGTTGCTGTCGTCGTCGTTTTCGTTGTTGTTGTTGTCGTTGTCGTTGTCGTTGTTGTTAAGCCCTGTGATCAGGGTATTCTGCAAATGCGCGTGCATGTTTGTGTGAGTATGTGCACTTTATGTTGGAAGTTCGTTGTTATGAATGTGATATTATGCTGTGTAACAGGAACGCTTTCACACACAAAATCTTGAAGACGATATTGATTGTCTGCTCGTGAATTTCCAATATTTATTTACTTTTTTTTCGACATTCCAACTCGGATTTTTGTGTCAGACAACGATCTTGATCACTTCTGTTTTATTTCCGAAAGGTCAAAAAGCCAAGCTGCAGGATAATGTGTGTCAAAAAATAAACACGACCATCTTTATGGCCTACCAACTACATCCATACATCAACCTGCAACAGAACCCAGCGGCTTCCGGTAGACGCTCACTCCGTACAGACGGCAGTCTTTATCGGCGCTACAAGCGAATCGCGCCATGCCGTCGACGCCACAGATATCCCGTATTATCTGTATCGCCTACGAAAGCAACAGAAACATATACTTGTTTTCTCACAATTCGGAGAATCCGGATGTAGAAGTTGGTAATTCTAACGAGAAACTCTCGTGGGGCCTGTAGCTATTAATCTCATGATGCACATAACTGACTTTCGAAATATAGACAGTCTCAGTTACAAGTGTAATTATCTAGATCGGCGAATCACAGACACGTCAATAATTAAATGTGACCATCCTAACCCGGATGAAGACATTCCCAGAAACGTACACATCCAGGGGCGTGTGGATGTAACAGCCCACGACATCAATCAAGGTCTATCCTTTCAACAGTTGAAAGGTTAACAATACACCTGATGGCGCACCGTTATCAAACATCAAAAACACAAAATATCTCTGGTTTAGGTGATTGATAAAGCATATATGCGAAGTTGGTGTATATCCGGGGATATTCAGTTAAGGGGATATACAGGAGTGGGGTGTAGGGTGTGGGATGAACAGCCAATGGCGCTCCCTAACGTTAATGAAGGCATACTGTATAACATATTTAATAAGTTTTTCTCTAGTTGTGCCCCCTCTCCAAAAGTCACAACTTAGCTGAACGCTGGTATTGCAAACCGACTTCCTAATAAACATCATCTATCCGTAATGGCGGGTGCTATTTGATTGTACCAACTGAGTTACCGTTTTAGCGAGATATCATAGGCCTATTCGGGGATATAATCCAGTGGTTATTGAGGCGATGCTGTTGTGGAATTCTCCCGAAATAGTTAGAAGTAGAAGTAGCTATTAAGGGTATATAACTATCTTAGCAATCACATGAAAACAACAGGTGAACTCTGTTAGGCTGGCGTCGCTAAATATATATCGATGTTGCCTATACAACAGCATGCGCAACTGTTATTTGTTTCGAATGATTTAATATTAGACAATCGTGATATTTTATACAGTCTTCAGATCGCGTGGTCTGAAGGAATACGTCATCTGGACGCTATGGAATTGTTCCTATGAATCTGAAGCCTGGGCAAAACGTCAATCTGGCTGGAAATTAGGCTTGTTGTCTAAACAAGAAACCGTTACGCTGCTTTTATAGGTGATGTGGATCCCTCTTGCGTCAACCACCTACAGTGTTCGAATTATGTGCTGTGGTGTCGAACCTTGGGCAAGTTCGTTCACTCTACGTTGCTCCAGTTTACTCAGCTGTATAAATAAGTACCGGACTATAGACAGTGGTGGATATTTGTGTACGAATAGTTTTCGCGCATTAATTGCAGCGTGGCTGGCTGCTTCCCACATAAGTCGAGATGGTGTTCGACTGAACAGGTCTGCCAGGGATTGAAGTATAAAACGTGCTGAGCAGTCCTGGGGACTCAATACTACGCTATATAGTGACTTATCTTGTTGTGTGTATATCACAATTCGCGCGTTATTTCAATACCACAAATCATAATATATTGTACAGACTCATGGCATGTACACACACACACACACACACACACACACACACACACACACACACACACACACACACACACACACACACACACACACACACACACACACACACACACACACACACACACACACACACACACACACACACACACACACACACACACACACACACACACACACACACACACACACACACACACACACACACACACACACACACACACACACACACACACACACACACACACACACACACACACACACACACACACACACACATGGCATGACCACTGGCGTCTCATAGCAACCTATCTTGTTCGCACGCACGCACGCACGCACACTCACAAATTTAACTGATTTTGTATGCGTATTGTTGTCTATATCGTCACATAGGCAACGATTCAGTAGTCACCACAGGAACATAGGCCCAATAAACTGGGTATATCTGAGGATCTCCGGTTGTTTGTCGTGGTGATAGCGGTGATGCGATAGGAGCGCCGACTGGCGATTGGAGATGCTGCTAGATCGCCGTCTGGCGTCGCCTCGTCTCTCCGTTGGATGCTATCTACTTGTCCGTTGTGGTAGACCCGCCTACTGTAGGAGGCACGTGCACGTGTTCTAGGAACGACTTATTTGTACCGGGCTTCCACCGATACATGTAGTCTAGGCGCGGGCAGAGAAAGACGTGTAGGTGTTGAGTTTCACCTGTGCTGTGTAAACTGCACTCGTTTTAGACACTGTTTTGATTTTGATAGCGCCAGTGCAGTGAGACCAAGGACAACAGTTGCGGTCTGTAAAATCAATACACAATCGATACATGAAATCGCACAGCGCATCTAAATATGTCGACGTAAACCACGTTCACCGGTTGGTCGAGTTTATATGTAGTAAATGAGAACATACGATATTGGTCGACACGTTGTTTCCCCATCCCCGTCCCTGGCGTCAGGGGGGGGGGGATTGGCTTCATTGCAGTTCCTCGGGTTTGTCTATCGTCTTCCCACCTCTCCCACCACTCTCCTCCCAAACCCGCCAAATCTCTCTTCACACACAAACACGTAAGTTCTTATATAGCGCAGTATCCAGTCCTCAGGACTGCTCAAAATGCTTTACATTTTACTCCCTGGCAGACCTGTTCAATCGAACACCATCTCAACTACTGTTGGAAGCAGTCAGCGACCCTGCGATTAATGCGCGAAGAATATTCGTACACAAATATCCACCACAGTCTATAGTCAGGTACTCAATCGTACAGCTGAGTAAACTAACGCAGCGTAGAGTGAACGAACCCAGGTTCTCTCGATTGAGAGTCCGATGCTCTAGTCACTGCTGCCCCACCGGCCACGGCGCTCCATCAATCCTCCCATCTCAGCCGTCACCTCCTCTCGTTCTCCTTCTGCCATCAACTCTGTGGACACCCGCTCTTAACGTCAGCTGTCCTCCTTCTTCCTTCCACGCCTCGACCTCATGTTACTCATCTTCTCACCAAATGTGCTTAAACTCTTCGTGCCAACGGTAACCAACCCTCTTCCTCAGCCCGTCCATTCTTCGCTTGTCTGTTTTCTCCAACCCCGCACTTTTTCTCACCCAACTGTTTTGTGCAAATATTTGGCGTACCGTGTGTGGGCACCTTAACCAGTAACAAGTATTTCATCGTTCTTTGAGTACAAACAAAAGGTCAGACATGTTATTTTTAATAATTCCTAGCAATTAACAAGCGGCGAGACTGACTTTTTGCGAAAACAGACGCCATGGCGAGTATTTGCGATGCATGCTGGGAAGGTCAGTGAACATCAAACATGCGGTTACTGCATAAAGAGATGGTAAAGAAAACCAATAACGTTTGGAAAAAGCGACAGTATTTATTTATGCAGTTCACGCGTCTTGTTTTATTTAGTACATGTACGTTTGGATATGGATTCGACGA
>OZ023217.1:30894398-30911898 GCA_963995525.1 Escarpia spicata | reverse complement strand
GTAAGTTAAGTGACTTTGAATCAAGGTGTAATATAGAGTTTTTTATCGTATCGATAAAAGTTGGAGAGATAGATGCAACACTGGTGGAAATAATGTACTAGATTCAAGAAAGCCAACAACGGAGAAAGAACATGACGCCTTCATATATATATATATATATATATATATATATATATATATATATATATATATTAGTTTAACAGGAAGCTTGATCAATGAGAGACAAGTCTGAGATGTAGGGGACAGAATGTGTCATACATAAACTGATGGGTAATTAAACTAGTTAATATCAGCCATGGAGCGATTAACTTGAAGAGTTAATTAATTACACTACAATTAACTCGGAAATTTCCCAATTACATTAAATTAACCGTCCATATTTATCAAGTCAATTAAATTAAATTAACCTCTCATTTTTCTCAATTAAATTAAATTAACAAATAACAATTAACTTTCTGTGGTAAAAAGCACAGGCAAAAACATAGCAATTCATTGATTGACAGCATTAATACATTTAATAAATGTTTTCTAAGAACACACAACAATAATTATACATGGTACAATAAATATTGTAACTAGTATTAGTTCATCAGGCTGGTGTTAACCAGTGTCCTCTGCCTGGTCCAGATCATTTATTACATTACAAGAACATGAGCAGTTTAAACGAATAATCCCAGCTGTCACCGTACACTGCCAGGCGGGCCCACTGCCTCGCTTCCAGTGGAGTTTATGTGCTCACTGACACAGGCTGACAGTGAGACTAGTCAAACAAGTACCAGTGCCTGTAACTGTCTTTGATGTCAATTGAGTAAACGTTGGACACTGTGCAAAATGATCTTTCAAATTCTAACCAGTGACAGCCGGTCAGAGACTATCACCAAAGGAACGCATACAACAATGCCAAATAAAACATAGTTAATTGAATGTTAATTGAGATTTTGTCAATGAAATTAAATTAACCTCTTCCAGAAAAGTTAATTATTAAATTTAATTAATTTGCGTATTTTGATAAACTTTATTAATTAAATTAAGTTAATTTAGTTAACTGAATTAACAGATTAATAATTGAAATTAACCCATGCCTGGTTAATATATTGTTATTATTACTAAAATGTGTAGAGCGCCGTATATCCTGGACCAGCCCGTTCATAGGCGCGTGCACACATTGCAAGACATACTTGCGGTCATAAGAATAGTTTATTTAGAACTAGTCTAAAAAATAATATTTCCTTAATATCAATAAATAATATAGTATTCATAAAATGTGTTTTAAATCGTAGTTCATCAGTGGAAATAAACTAATTTAAGGATATGAGATTTTCTGAGGTTCTTGAACTTGGACAACGTGTCTGTAAATTCGGGAAAAAACTCGAGGGGCTTTTATCCGCGCTCCTGCACAAAAGCCCGCCCGGATAAATGCCCCTCGGACATAAGTCCCTCCGGACATAAGCTCCACTGAACAAAAGTCCCTCAATCTATATAACATTTATATATTTATATAAATTGATAAATAAACAATATCCCAATTAAAATGTTTGTTAGGGATAATTAATGGTCTAGCAAAATCTGTATGAAACTTTAGCTAGTTTCATACAGATTTGCTTCCTTTGCTGAGCTACTTGAAGAGCTCAAATGGATGTATTTTTGCATAAAAAGGTAAACACTTTTGACAACAGCATTTCAAAGATGAAAACACAAATGACAGGAATACATGTACTCCTTTTATTGTTTTATATTGAATATATATATATATATATATATATATATATATATATATATTATATATATATATATATATAGGTATATTTGGGTGAAACAAATAATCTTCTACTCTTCTACCCTAGTTATTGAGGTGAGGTTTAAAAAAAAAACTATATCTATATTATAGTCTATCTAAAGAAATCACAAATAAAGTCACAATTTTTGTGTAGGAAAATAAGTCACAGGAAATAACGTCATAACATAATGTTATTCAAAGACTGTACGCTAAATACAAAGTTTTGCAATTATTCACCCAATTTTATTTATATTGTAAAGATATAAATGTATATAAATTGAGGGGCTTTTGTCCATTGGGGCATATGTCATGGAGGGGCTTTTGTCCAGATGGGCTTATGTCTGGAGGGGCTTATGTCCATGGGGCTTTTGTCCGGAGGGGCTTTTGTCCGCGCACCGTGTCTGTATGCCCGGTGTGTTCTGACAATGAGTTCCATGATCTCGGTACACATGTGTTGTATGAATGAGAGGAGCAGCTTGTGAATACGGGATACGGCACTGGGAGGGACGCAGAACGGAGCAAACAGGTGGAGGAAAGTGGAAAGAATTGCGTGGGTCATGGTGTGAAACAAACCCGACTAAAAGCCAACGTCCTGAGGCCTGTGGAGTGTCGGCAAGTGTTTGTCGGGATACACAGGGTGCATTGGTGGAGAGGCAAGACGAACAACTACAAATAGCAGAAAACAGCGGAATCCGCCGAATAGACGGACAGAGGAGACTTCCGGTGGCGGACAAGGCAGAAGATTAAAACAGATGGAAGCAACTCGTCGAAAGGTAAAGGAACTCTTACAGTTGCGTCTAAACAATGAATACACACAACAAGCTCGGTATATTCACTCACATACATTACGTGTGTTAATATAGCGATCTATAGGGTTAACAGAATTTTAGATAAGGAAGCGCATAGATGTGTCTGGAGTTGCGTTAAAACATTTATAAGGATTCTTTTTGCAGTAAACTTTATGCTAATTCGTAGCTTCGTGTCACTTTAATCGCATATGGCCTGCAGTTTCTCACATGTGTTTGATCAATTTGTATTTAACCAAAAACAGCGTTTGTCTATGTTTATTTCTGATGGTCCTGGAAAGCCATATTTATAGTCTTAGTATGCCATGGCCACTGACGTCTTATAGCAATCTATCTTGCACGCACGCACGCACGCACGCACGCGCACACGCACGCTCACGCACACGCACACGCACACACGCACACACGCACACACGCACACACGCACACACGCACTCGCACACGCACACATATACACACCACACACACTCTATAACGGAACGAAAACAAAATGGATTCTGGTTTTCGTTGTTGGCGTTGATGCTGGGGTATAGGATGTGCTATTTTTGTTCATTATACCCCCGAATTGTTGTAGTAAGCTGTAAGCTGATCAACGAATTCCGATACCGCATCAAGTTGGGCAAGAACAACAAAAACTCTTAACATCATTTTATGTTTATCCCTGACCTGTTGAAAACTAAAATAACCGCGTAACTTGATAACAAAAAGTAGCGAGTACCAGAGTAACTGTAACAGCAAGGCTATGTGTCAAGTTCAATTTAGCGGAACATTTACCGACCGTTAAGCTAAGCCGGATTTAACCGTTACACAAATATCGCAACAGTGTCACAACAATTGACTCTTATTGTTTTGGCTGACACTGTCCATGGGTAAACAAGAATGTTAAATATTAATCGGATGTGTGGTGGCAATATGCTATTAAAAATTGTATGTGTCTTACAACAATATATTTTGAATGCTGTTCGTATAAGACATATTACTGTAGTGCTAGTGAAATGTTTGTTTGTAGTAATTTGTATATTTGTGCTACTAGTATTACAGTATATATTTGACATATGTCTATAAATGTCTGTGCAGATAGCAGTCCTCAATTTTGTTTTAATTTATAGTAGTATCACTAACTATGATGTGAAGTCCAGAATCTGGAAGTAGTGGTTTAATTCCTTATGTGTTCATTCGATTGATGGTTGAAATAGCCATGCTATTTCTATACATAATTCTGGAACCATATATTAATGAACCCATATGCTGTATATGTTGTCTGCGAATAAAGCAACTGAATTGAACTGAATTGACCAACCCATAGCGAGAGTGAAATGTATTCATTCATATTTACATACTCAACACTATTGTTGTGCTTTCTGTATTTGCATGTAACAAATGCTGACCTCAATCATTTAATCGGACCCAGGGACAGCAAACGTTAAATTAACACGTTGATAATGAGAGACGGAAGACGCACTCATTTGGGATGAAGTTCTGTGGGACAAGAGGCGGAGAGGCAGCGCGGGTGGCGGTTCAGGCGGACCAAGGGAGCACATCAAAGGACTGGGGTCATGCGTCCGAGTTAAAAAAAAAAAACTTGGTCTAGACCAGTATAATTTTATATATAACGAACATTCGGACATACATTGTCTATAACTGTTTTACAAAAAACGACCTATCTGGATTACATAATAAACCCTGATTTAGATCGGTCAGAGATGATGTACCAGATTGAAACATATCCTGGAGATTAGTACAATTAACAAACGATTATACACATGCAAACACATGCACACACGCGCGCACGCGCACGCGCACACGCACACGCACACGCACACGCACACGCACACGCACACGCACACGCACACGCACACGCACACGCACACGCACACGCACACGCACACGCACACGCACACGCACACGCACACGATGCTTGCTGTATATGCTAGCATCTAAGATTCTATTCTAAGTGATTAATGACATCACGTATACGTAGAACTGCCAACGTTGTTATTTATGGAAATTACACACTGTGACAATCACAAGTATGACGTAAGCACCTGTCCACTGGTGCCAGTACGTTGTTGGTTTCACACGTAACCGACCGAACTGTACTAGGCGACACACAAGTGCCTCGACATACGCTCCACTAACGAGAATCTGATTTATTAAATACGTGACGTTTAATAATATATATATACGCTGCTGCACTGATTCAACTCATTAATAAGTGCGGCTATGTCGGCGTGTGATGCTGAGTGGAAGGATAAATGGGTCAGCGAACGATTGGGTGAGTTTATGAACATTATTAACTTCTTTTTCTTTTCTACTTTCTTCTTATTATTCTTCTAGTCTTCTCCTTTTCTTGTTCTTTTTTGTATTCCTTTTGTTCTTGTTCGTTTTCTTTTGTGTTTTTCTTCATCTTCTTCTAATTCTTCTTCGTCTTCTTCCTCGGTCATGTTTCGTAACCTTGTTGATTTAGGTCGGTCACATAATGTTGTCCTCTGCAGCTGGCAACAACTGGTGTTACCGCCTCGTCAGTCCAGGCAGTCATTGCTTCTCACCGAAAGCATCGTAGTTAATCCAGAAACTTTAAGGTGTTGACTTGGTATCACACCGGCTGAGAGTGCAGGCACCCAGTGGCATACCGTGTTGATATACAACAATAAACTATTCCCGGTAGCAGCGGAAAACAAGAAGTCTGATAACGTGGATCACGTTATGTAAATGACGAGTTGGCTGCGATGGCTGCAAGCTGACAGCGCAGCGGCGGTCGGTATATATAGCAGCGGGGTGGGCCGATGTGCAGTAAAACAGCGCGGATCAGCCGAGAAACAACTGCCGCTACAGCGCAGCAGCTAACGAGGCTTCTTTTACAACAGTGAACAGTTGGATCGATTCTACGTTACCACCAGTTGTGTGTAGCATCTGTAGTGCTAACAAAGCCGGTGACCTTGCTTTGCTGGTGTCTGAGATACGTTTGTCTCGTAGAGATGCGGACACGGAAGATGCGCGCGATGCCGCCGATGGTACGGAAGAAGCTCGTGGTGGTCGGAGACGGCGAGTGTGGCAAGACGTGTCTCCTGCTCGTCTACAGTCGGGACGAGTTCCCCGAACAGTACGTGCCCACCATCTTCGAGAATTACGTCGCCGAGTTACAGGTATGTTGTGTCTTTGGCTTTGTTATAAAGGTGGTGGTTGTAGTACGATGACAGTGGCGTGTTTAGGCTCTCGGAAAGGGAGCCAAAACAGCCGTGCATAGTCACTCAAATGTGTTCCATGTTAAAAGTAGTGGTGCAAAAGGTTATATAAGAAACATGTTACAAATGGGGGCTCCCCTAAATGCGCTGTTGTGGTGGTGGTTGAATAGGGTGGGGCGGGGTGTTTGTGGTGGTGGTGATGGTGGTGGCAGCGGCGGTGGTGATGACGACGACAATGATGATGAATGATGGTTGTCGTCGTATTTGGCGTTGAAATGAAGATACTTTCGTCCTTGCATAATAACACCAGCTGCTATCCATATTTAACATCGTCATCTTCATGGTCATCTTCAATGTAAACGTCATCGTCGGCGCTATTTTTCCTCCTGTCCACCTCCCCACTCACTCAAGGAAGCTGTAATTCGACTTTTCCCACACGCTGTCAACTTTTGCTTTTCATTTACATTTGATTTGTTTGGCTGTTTCCCGCGATTAGGTTACATCCTGCTATGTTTCTCGGAATCCTGACACGAACTCTCTAATAAAACACCCACTTGCTGTTCTAGCGCAAGTGTTGGCCAACGTAGGTCAAAACGTGCACAGCAAGCACGAGGTTCAACTGCATTTACTCGTAATGATATTAACGAAGACACGTGGCTTCTCAAAAGCACTTGATGTTGGTCACTTGCGAATGTTATGTCACACTAACGATATCGTGTCTAAAAAGCTGATCATCAACATTTATATTTCAACAACATTTTTTCTAAACAGAATGTCGTTGCATAAGTTAACCTTAACATTTGAATTTAATGTTGTCTTAAAATAAAATGTCGAAAAAACTAATACTTATTGTACTGATGAACGTGGCTTAAATCCCCGTGTAGTACAAGAAAACATTAATTAGCAAATAAATGATAAAAACGGTTTTATAACAACTATTATATAATAATCATTGTCATTGCCCCAGACGCAGCTGTGTGCGTTTTGTCCGGTTTTGCCCTACATGTGTAGACGTTGATATTCATTTACATCGGTTTGACATTTACTGACGGTTCTTCTACTCGTTCGTCAGCTTACTGTTTTTTATGCTTCCGGAAATCTAGCTAGAAAACCCGTGTGTTGTAGCATCTGATGTGACGGTAGGCCTCGTCAAAGGCAGACTGCTTACAGCTAGTCAGCATGTCGACTCAATGTTGGCTTCAGGCTCTGGAAATGCATCTGTCTGAGATATCACACAACTTCAAATTTAGGTTAACCACACAGGTACACACGCAAGCACATATGCACGCACACACGCACGCACAGCCAGGCATTGAGAGCAGAGGGAAAAAAGAGACAAAGAGAGAGTTAAAGAGGGGGGGGGGAGTGATAGAGAGGGTCGGAGAGGGAGAGCGAGAGGGAAGGGAACGAGTGAGGGAGGGAGGGGAGGGAGTGAGGATCGAGTGAGGGAGTGAGGGAGGGAGGCGGCGAGAGAGAGAGAGAGAGAGAGAGAGAGAGAGAGAGAGAGAGAGAGAGAGAGAGAGAGAGAGAGAGAGAGAGAGAGAGAGAGAGAGAGAGAGAGAGAGAGAGAGAGAGAGAGAGAGAGAGAGAGAGAGAGAGAGAGAGAGAGAGAGAGAGAGAGAGAGAGAGAGAGAGAGAGAGAGAGAGAGAGAGAGAGAGAGAGAGAGAGAGAGAGAGAGAGAGAGAGAGAGAGAAAGTGATAGTGAGAGACGGGGAACGAACCAACAAACTAACAAACGATCCAACGAATCAACAAACGAATAAACAAACGGACCACTGAAGAATGAAAGAAAAATGTAACGAACTAAAGAACGAAGTAAAGTAATTGCAATTGCATTTGTCTTCAATTTAATTGCTAGCTGGTCAATAAAGCACAGGGCAGGTTCAGTCTTATTCCTAACATACATATTGCTCAGACATTATGAAAACTAACTAATTCAGTATTAATTTCAAAACTGTACAACATATTTGTTTACGGTTCGTACGAATCCAGCAAGTTATCCACAGTCTGCTATTGTGTAACATTGATTGACCAGACATAAATAAAAGTATAATTTGACTGCCTTACGAGAGTTCAAAAGCATATAACTATACGGTCATGGATTCGGTTAGCAGTTAGTTCGCCTAGCCTTGGTATTTACCGCGGACACGTCCGTGGGAACTGATGATTAGTCGTCAGTTTATCACCCGAACGTGCCTTTCATTGCCTCTCTGATGCCGACTCATCCTACTGGGCCGACACCGACCGTTCATTTGTCTGTCTCTCTCCTCTCATTCCAGGCCGCCTGAATCATCAGCCTTTCATTACCTGGCTCCCCAAGTCCCAATGCATGTAGCGTACTCCCATTCCAATGCATTGACATTATCCCTGAGTAGGGACTTCTGACACCGTCCGTGATTTCTGCCTACGTCAACGTCTCTATAAATTTATTATATAACCAATAACTACCCAGCGTAGTTTCACCAACATGCACCAGTTGCATGTCTCATGCGTTCGTAGCCAAACTATGATGCGAAATGTTGTGTTATGTAGGCGTCGTAACGGGGGGTCTGTTTTTTGGGGGCGGGGGGGGGGGTTGGAATTAAAATTATTTAGTCCCTCAATGTTTCGGCTATTGGGTGTATTTGGAGATTTTTGTGAGCCTCAACCTCCCCCCCCCCCACACATTCATGACGTTCCAACGCCTGAATGACATATATTTCGAGATAATGACAAGGACTATTTCCACACATTTCTTCGGGTGTCGATCAAGAATGCTACACGTGAGCGGTGTAATTCTTATGTGAGTGTTCCATTCCCGAGGTACCCTATCTAATGGGTAACCCTGAAGTGAAATACTTCTTATACGTGAGGTTTTCCGCTTGCAGAATACTCAATACGTGTCGTAATTCTTACTTGTTGTATTTCATACAGAGAAGAAGGCCCTACTTCATTTGAATATAATACTGCCTGGGTGGGCCACCCCACTTGTAATATTATGCACCATGTACGTAGAATACCCCATACGAGGTGTTCTCAGGTGTGATATACTCAATAGGTGGGTGTTTATACGATAGATGAAATACTTCTACACGCGGAGTACTCCATACGTGTAGTACTTCACACGCAGGGTACTCCATACGTGTAGTACTACACACGCGGAATACTCCATACGTGTAGTACTCCATATGCGGAGTACTCAATACGTGTAGTACTCCACGCGCGGAGTACGTATGGGGTACTCCACACGCGGAGTACTCCATGCGTGCTACACTCCACAAAGTGTGGCATGCATGGTAATACTCCAGCATGCTTCCTCGCACGGTCGTTAAACGCCGCGCAGAAAATGCGGCGCTGCTATACGGATAAGATTAGCATAATGGGAGACGGCGCGATCGATGGGGTGGGAGATACACGGGCGCCGCCCCAGACTGGCAGCTCGCCGCTGGTGGGAGGAATTATGTATCCAGATTATCTGGATTCATACACAATGTAGCAGTGAACGTGATGATACGCGAATGAATGTACGTTTATGTGGATGCATAAAGAACGTTACACCTGAACGTACAGTGTTTGTCGAACTCGAACAAAGTTACACAAGATAGTCTCACGAAATCCAGAATTTAGGCTGAGATGCTAGATCCCGACACCTATTTGTCGGACAGTACCTCCTGCCGTGCGTTACCTGCCAATTGGCCGGCATAATGTATGGGCGTATTTACGATCGTGGAAGGGCGTTCTTGATTAAGGTGAGGTAGTTTTCCTCATTTTTCATTAATCAAAACGTTCTTAAGTCTAATATAAGTATGTTGAAGGTATAGTACCCGCCAAATTACGTTTACTAAGCCCAAAATAGTGTTTGCAATTATATTTTTTCTTCCGCGAAATGTAAACAAAACGTTCAATCAACGTTTGTAAACAACTATATTAACATGACACGCCTTTGATGTTCAGCGCGGTCGCTATGTTCCCACCTTCAAGACAACCACTTCAGCCAACTTCTGATTAATAATTGCTGTCCTGACGGATTCCATGTCACGAAACAGAGAGTCTCCCTTTAAACTATTCTCCTAAACAATACTGCTAAAAAGGAATTAGCTAAACTCCGACGTGTACAGAATTGTTTATTACGCGTGCTACTTAAGACCCGTCGTTTCTCACCATCGCTGTCCCTACTTAAACAGTTGCAATGGCTTCCGGTATCGAATAACATATTTAAGCCACTATCACATATCGTGCCCTTTCTGCACAACAGTCGTCCTATTTGGTTAGTCTCCGGCTTTTTTTTATATCCGTAGGAACCTGAGATCATATGTTTCATAAACACGTTTTGTTCCTAAAACCAAGCTTAGCATTGGCAAACGTGCTCTCTCTGTTGCTGCACCAAAAATCTGGAATCAACTCCCTATCACTTTAAAATCATCTGAAACTATAGCAACTTTTCGTTAAAAACTTAAGACTTAATTATTTGAAATTGCATTCTCACCCTAACCTTCGGCGGTCCCTTGCGCTAACGATGACTCTTGTTCTTATTTGTTCATGATTTTGCCCAACGATTCTTGTATGTTACGCCTCTGAGCTCAGATTCCTGGGGATATCGACGCCATAGAAGTTTATTATTATTATTATATAGTCTGATTAAAATACATATTGGACTTCTTTAAGGATATCGACCCTTTCCGTTCAGCGAACAATGTAAACATTGTCCAAGTCGCAACATATGAGTGCGTCTATAATTGCTATAACAGGACATTACAGCAAAATAACCGAATTGCACTGAATAGTCCAGCACGATTGGATGCTTCTAGACATAACCTTCTATATCCGTCGAACATGTTTGATTATAAAGGTATGTGCCGGGATCGGATATCCGGTAGCATATCGGCACTGGACGGCAATCATAGACGGACGGTGTGCGGGATAATTGAAATGTTGACAGTAAATCACGTTCTTTCTAGCTCCTCTGCTGTTCCCCACTGCGGGCTTCCCACATTCCAGATTAATTTTAGGCATTTCGAGCTGCTCTGAGAAAACTGCGAGTGAAATGTTGACAAGAGCTTGCGCTTGCTTTGGTCGTCGACGGTCGTTGATGGTCGTCGTCGTCGTCGGCGGCGGGTCGGTAGCATTAAGTACTGTCGGTTAAGTTTTATTGCGGTAGCAACTGCATGCAGTTTCTCCACAACACCCGTTATTTCCGGGAACAGGCGTAGCGCTAGAGAAAGCGTTTGCTTGTCAAGAACAGCCGCAGCGTGAGAGTTCTCGCCCGCCGAGAACGCCCGAGGTCGTCTCGGCGTCGGTCAATGCCTTGGGCTAATTTCCATATTTTGTGGCCCCTGTTGATTCAGCTGTATAAATAGAAACTGTGCTGTTAATCTACCTCGCGTGTAGCTAGTCTCAATTAGCTTATGTGTGACCCAATTTAGTGCGTAGACCAGTAATAATAACATATGTTTGGTCCATAGTCTCATGTGTGGCCCAGTCATACACGTGGCTTCAATCAAATCTAATCAAAAGCATTTGTTCAAATCAATAAAACAAATGTATTATTAAATGTACAAAGCATGTTCGATAAACTATTTATTATGTCAACTAAGAAGTCACCGACCTACATTTCCTTGCCGTGATGGTGTGGTCTCTTGTTAAAAAAGAAGGAAGTTGTTGACTAAACAAGAAATGGCTGTTGAGTCACGGCCCGGAGGTCGGGTCAGGTCGCTGTCTCGTCACAAAGCAGAACCGTTATACACGTACTTCGTCAACGTAAATATGGGCGTAGCCAAGAAACTTCATCGGTAATGCAGACGATCGGCTTTTGGATTCGCTTCAATAAAGACCTACTTCGTGTAACTGTCTGCGATACGTTACATGGCTTAGTCATTGAAACGTTGTTGCTATCGTGTAGTTTGCTATGAAGTGTTCACATTCAGAGCTTACCGCTTCACATCGATATGATGATGATCCTGTTGTTGCTGTTGCTGTCGTTGTTGTTGTTAATGCTGTTGATAGTGATAATTGTTGATGATGATGATAACAATGATGTTGATGATGATGATAATGATGATAATTATCATAATGATGTTGATGTGTGCATACCTCTTATGCTTTTTCCTACTGGTGCGTCTTCTTTACAGCTTTGTATGAGACTTTCATGTCTTCTTTTTCAATGACCTTATTTAGTCAGTCGTGTGTGAATATAATTTATAATATGTTTACATATACAAACACACACACTCACACACACGCACACGCACACTCACACACACACACACACACACACACACACACACACACACACACACACACACACACACACACACACACACACACACACACACACACACACACACACACACACACACACACACACACACACACACACACACACACACACACACACACACTAATTACCTAACAGATGATAATAACGCTGCGTGTCGTTTGTAGGTGAGCAACCAGAAGGTTCAGCTGGCGCTGTGGGACACGGCGGGTCAGGAGGACTACGACCGTCTGCGACCTCTCTCCTACCCCGACACCGACGTGCTGTTGTTGTGCTTCGCCGTCGACAACCCCGACAGCTTCCAGAACATCGACGAGAAGTGGCTGTCGGAGATCAGTCACTTCTGCCCGAAGGTGCCGCGGATCTTGGTCGGCACGAAGAAGGACTTGAGGAACGACGAGCGCTGCAAGGAACGGCTCGCCGAGCAGAAGATGAAGCCGGTGACGGCGGAGGAGGGGCAGATGATGGCGACCAAGATACAGGCGACGGCCTACATCGAGTGTTCGGCCAAGACGCGAGAGGGTGTTCAGGACGTGTTTGAAGTAGCTGCCAAGGCGGCGCTACAGCGGCGATATCGGACAAAACGCAGCCCTCAGTGCAAAGTGCTCTGACGGCGCCGTATTCTTCACACAGACTTGTACATAGACAGGGTGCGTGCTCACTCACACCCAGTGTATTGAGCGCACACAAATACATTGATCTCAGGGGTTTGTCAAACTCACAGACATTTGCGTGCAGCATGCCTAATGATAATAATATCGTTTTCTTCTTTCTTTATCACAAACTGAATTATGTCATGTGCCTTAACGGTTCTTCCTCAATTTGATTTGGTCGCCTCAGACTCTTTCAAGAAAAAGCAAACCTACCTAGAAGTCAATACAACATGCCGGCTCACTTGTGCAAAGTTGTTCTTAGTTTTGATGAAAACGTCGGCCAAGATATATTATTTTTGACCAGATTCAATCACAACGCGACGAAGAAATTATCAATTGAGGCGGAAGAGATAAAGCGGACACGACAACCTGAATAAGCTGCAGCTGACAGGGGAACAACCAGTAACGTCATTGATGTTCGTCTGTGTCTTCATCAGTCAGCACAAACTGAATCATGTCACGACTCCAGGAACGGAACAAGTTGGTAACATAGCACGTCAGTAACGGACGTGCTACGTTAGACAGCCCACCAACGAGCGGCCGTTTGTGGCTATCGCTGATTACCTGGTATTTTTCTATGAATGTCACCGAAGTGCATGCGCGCTGAAAAGCAAACGTGAAATGTGTAAAATAAAATGATTGCTACCTTTTATGTATTGTACTGTGCGTGTCATTGTTCGTGGTGGTTAAATTCAAGGTGTGTCTCTCTAAATAAACGTAGGATATTTATTGACATATGTATCTAAATACATCCCGCCATGTTCACACCACACAGCGATAAATGAATGTCCAAACGTCCACAAATACTCCGCTACTTCCATTACAAATGTCACACACGTCAGCGACAAATGTCATCAAAAAAATGTCACCGCACGCCGACGAGAAATGTCGCAACAATTATAAGCATGTTTACCACAATTCAGAATAATGATACTGTTGACACACATCATTTTATTTTAAGACTTGATCAGTTTATATTGCTATAGGCCTAATGATTTACGATCGCTACAATTAAAGATAGGTCTGTCACGACATACACCAGGTACAGCCACAACAGCATGTTTAGTTTGGCTGTATTCGTTGAGATGTTCTCTTTGCTGGACACCGGCCGTTTCGTGAGGAATGTCTTTAGACAGAGGCGTGGGGTAGGCATCTTAATTAAAGCGAGGTGGTATTTTCCTCATCTGTTAAATATAATATTATGACTACTAGAATAAACAATGTTGAATGCATAATACCCGCCAACATTTATTTAAAGAGAAGCAGAAGCCATCTTTTTGGCCCTATGAAACTAAAAGGGTTGGTAAAAACTAACAGTTAGCAACTACACTCAAGGATATTGCGCCAGCAGTTTACTAGAATAACCTTGTTGAAGACACCTAATTTAAATTGCACGGACAGCGCCATTGTGATAGAAAGCTTGACGTCACCAATGCCTACTCTTCCAAATTCGCCAATCGTAAAACTGAGATTATTGATCAAAACAAGTTACGTCCACAGTGTGCACTGTAAGGCATGGTGCACTGTAAGGCATGGTGCATTGTAAGGCATGGTGCACTGTAAGGCACGGTACACTGTAAGGTATTGTGACAGGTGTTACAAGTGTAACCCGGCATCACAGGGACTACAAAAAAGCATATGAAAAACGTGGGCATCCAACGCGTCGACCGCAGAGTCATAGCCAAAGAAGCTCTAAGCACCGGTGGCGTGTCTCAATATGTCAGCCGTCGAGAACTGTGGGATTTCACTAGAATCTCCTACTTTGAAACTAAATTCTCCGAGTAACCCACATGCATGATATTGTTGATTGAACTTGCAAGCGGTTATGTTGCGTTAGCTCTTTCAGGTGTATAGGCCCACACAGTTGCCTTTTGTTTCCCTTTGAAAAGACCAAAGCAATATTCACAGTTTCAATATTGTGCCCACAAAACGAATGCAAACCATCCGAACGGTAAACACAGCTGTTACAAAGACCGGCGACGCTAATCGCAATTTCCTGAATTTGGGCACGAACGCGGCCTCAATTCCGGAATCGAGATCATATGCGAAGTCGTTCAGCGAACTTCCTGCTAACGATTACCTGGAAACGGAAAAGACAATCTCGTTTTAACCAACTGCATACACATTTTTTTACGTGATTCACCCTCGACAGGTGTGAACATCTGCGAACCAGATTAGTGAAGACCTTAGTCGTTGTGGTAGCACGAAGTTTAATAGTTTGAACCTGACGCTGCATTCAGTACAAATACTTTCCTTATCCTCGTAGACATTTTATCGCATTTTAGTCTGTTCGTTCGTCGGTATTACTGTTGCTTATTACGTACGTCGAAAGCTGGCATGAATGATACGATACGACCGTCTATCGGCCGTAGTCTATGTCAGTATTACACAACTGGAAGTTCGCAGTGTGTCTGGTTGTGATAGTGGTCGGAAACGAGGACTTAGCGGTTGATTAATTCAAAACTGATTAAACAAACGCATTACAGTTTCTGTAGTGGCGAGCGGTGGTCGCGCGGTAGAGTGCCGGACTGTCCATCGAGGGGATGGTGGTTCGATTCCACCTCCCGCCGTTTCGAAACTTAGGCAATTTCGTTCACCTCACGTTGCCTGTGTCTTTCGGGAGAGACACTACAAACCATTGGTCCCTTCTATCTGGTGTCTATGCCAGGGGAAGTAAAATATATCACCTAGGGGGTAAATGTGTAACCTGTCGTGGACTCACAGAGTGGTGGTCTCTGTCTCGAACCCACTGGATCTTGCTCCCAGTGGCCGGAGTTACTTCCTGGTCGGGCGTTACGTGTGAAAGATGCCGAGCAGGCAGTGTAGGCAGTGTATCATTGGACCCACTGACTGTACATACATGCATGAAGTATCTATAATAACATAAATAACATTTTTACTAATTCAGATTGCTAAAGAAGAACTACACCATCCCTGGATGGTTCAGATGAGTAAAACTTTGACTTATTTCATAGTCAGTTTACCTTTTTCGGTGACAGTGTCACTGTGACTGAAAGTGACTGTTCTGTAGCTAGACTGGTACCACCAGTCTAGCTATTATAATAGGACAGTCGAAATGTCACAGCAGAAAGGTAAACTGACTGTGAAATTAGTAAACAAATACATTGGTTTATTCATGCCATCAGCTCTCTATAGACTTATAGGCTCAGTAAAATACATTTTCTGCCTGTTGGATAAGTCTCTGTATTATAGGACAGTATACTGCAGCGGTTCTTAACCCCAAAAGTGGGTCGCGAAGCTGTTTTGAATGGGTCGTCAAGAGACTCCAGTGGTTGTCCGAACGTCCCTGTATTTTCCCGCGTAAAAAGGAATAAAGTACGCCACGTTGGATAAAATTATTACATTTTTTGACGTAAATTATTCGTCTCGCAAACATCTGGTACAGGCAAGTCATATTATGTTTGATGCTGCCAAAAATTCTAATTGTACTTCCACGGAACATAATATCGCATTAATCAGTATGTCCAGGCATATTATGCTGTCTGTCACATTATTATCATTATTACCAATATGATGTATGTAAGCATAATATCCTTCAAATGTACTCTTTCGACATCGATAATGTTCAGCAAGCAAATCTTATAAATCTTCTCATTTAATATTGATAAGTTTTATGCCTATTATATTTTATTTAATGGTTGTATATTTTCTCATTTATCACAAATTAACTGTCTAAAAGCATGGTTCGCCATGCAGGTCCCACCACCCAAATTGGGGTAGCAGCTCCAAAAAATCAAGAACCGCTGGTATACTGTGGTATCAACGTTAAATGGCTGGGAAACAGCGAAAGAATAGCGTTGCCAGACAAGTGGTGTCATGCGTCGGACTTGGATAGAACCAGGCTAAACTGAAAACCCGCTAGGAGACGCTCGTGTTTTTCTTAATGCTACGCCAGCGGAGATAGCTTCCTGCTGTTGGAGATTTCTCGCCGTCTCCCGCAGTGTCGCGCTATCTCGGATGATGACATCGTTACATCGGAAGACGAGGGTGACGGTGCTTACCGTGCTGTTGGAGATGTGAAGCAAAAAATCCTGAAAATATGCCACTATTCAGTATTTAGAGAGACCGAGGGATACACCCAAAATCAGGGAGAGTTGACAGGTATACAAATGCATATAAATACCTGGTGTCATTCTCGTCGAAAGAACCTTCAACTTAACCCTAACCATAAACCTAACCTTTTTTGTACATCGGACAACCCTAAAAGAACATGTGTACATCGAGGCACAGCAGGAAGCTCTAATACATAGTCTGAATTAACTACAGCCTACAGGCGCCGTGAGATGGCAGCACGTTTTGTGCCAAACAGTCGCCTGGAAAATAAGAGGTCTTGATTTAATATGATCTGCTAGGAGGCCAGTATAGTCTCGGTTAAATATATAATTAAAATAAATTGTTATCAGTTAATACCGTGTTCTCGAAACTGTTTAAAGGAAATAAAAATAAGGCATTAGCTAAAATCCTTTTTCCATGTGTACACAAAGTTTAACATTGTATGTAACATTTGACAACATTAAAACAATACAGAAAAATACATTTGTAGCATAAATTCGATTTTAAACCCGTCTGTGAAGCGATTCCCGCGGAAAATAAAATTTTAATGAGCTGGGCGATCACGTGGTATCGTGACGTCAATTATGACACACACACTCGCATCAGGCCGACCCTTTCCATGCATTCAGAGCATGTTTACAAGTATAGCTTTTGGGTCGAAACGAGCGTCAGAATGAGTTATTGTGCAATATTCCGATGTAATACAAACACTAGTCATCATAGAGGAACAAGCAGTTATCTTACGGTTCCA
>OZ023217.1:30671898-30889398 GCA_963995525.1 Escarpia spicata | reverse complement strand
CATCCACTGTTCGGCAGAGATAGTCTATTTTCGGAATGATGGAAGTTTGATTGGTACCGCTGGAATTTCGCATGACGTTTGCGATCACAGAATTCTATTATTATTATTATACACATATTGGGTGATAGGCGATCTGACGCGATCTGACGCGATCTGACGCGATCTGACGCGCAATCAATGCAACGATGAACAACGATATTACACAGACGCTTGTAGATCTACACGTTAGGCGAATCTCGGTTCTTTCCACCATGCACAAGTCTGTTTTGATGACGCCATCTTTTTTAGAAACGGACCGGAAGTTAGCTGAGCGCATGACGCCAGCTGACGAATTTCTCAAGTCATGCATCACAGCTCGCAGTCACAGTTGTTTCGAGTTGGCCAATATAACTGACGCGGTTATATGTGGCAGATATTCAGCAGTGGTCTTAATAGGATGCAATGTTGACGTATATCTCTGGGTAAAGATTTCCTTTAGCTCGGTGAAATCTGGGAAGTTTCTATACGATAAATGCAGACATACACATTCCACCACATAAACCTCCTCGGTCGTACAGAGCCAGAGGAAGTCTTGGCCGAACTGTTCGTGTGGGTCGTTACTGACAATCCTTAGATTTTCGTGTTGTTGTCCATCTGGATGGGGCCGACTTGTCCTGTGACCACTCTCACCTCGGGAAAGCCGCTGCCGGGGAAACCTTCGTCCGGCAGAAGCCAATAGTCCTCGTCGCTGTGAATCTGTTTGTCTCGTGGCTGCTCCCAGAACGACGGCTTCAGTAGTACTCCTGACATCAACATAACACAGAACATGTATGACTCAAGTACAATCATATGTACTCTAAATACTAACACTTGGGTGAGAAGAAAAGTGTAGATGAACAGAGAATGGAGTGCATTCTGGTAGAGGAAGACCACGCTTGAGATGAAGCAAGACGTGGCGGGATTTGGTGAAGAACGATGTGAAATTACGCGAGTGGAGACGGGTGTTGGAGAGAACTGGGCGGAGTCAATGACGGAAAAAGGAAAACAATGATTTATGTAAAGGGGAGGAACCTTGAAACACAACAGACGTTTTGAGTCTCTGTTTTCAAAATATACGTAATCGGATTAGATTGTCTCGTTTAACCAACTCTCGCCCGGCTGCGTGACTTCGCCGAGAAAGAGAGTCGGATAATAGATAATAATAATTATTGTTACTGTCAGGTCACATGGTATCACATCATTTCGATCTTTGAGCCTGCAGTTACGTGTACAATCAACATACATATTTAATGCGATATTAGAAGTGCTTTATATAATGCAACTACGTTTCTAATTTTATAGAAAATAAGGGGTAACCAAAATGACAACGTTAGGAAAAGGTGACTATTATTAAATTTAAACGTGTGATTTAAACATTGTTGTTTGCAATTCAGTTTTATTTTATTGTGTGGCTTGATTCAATATATTCGGTTTTAGGATTTGAGAGTTGATTCGAATTCTTCGCATAAACTGAACACAAATGTCTTATTTGATGACTTATCTCGACCGTAAGTGTCAGCGGTTAGGCCAACCCTTGTTCGACGGTTGCATTTGTAACAAACAGTGACGTCACATTACGGAGCTTGAGTGGTCTGATTGGAATGCCTCCACATGTATAGGCCTGTAATGTGTTCGTCGCATATCGACCTTGTGGAATTTAATGCGAAACCGCTTCGTAGCTATGAGTATTATATATGCGTCAATTTTTTTACAAACCATATAAATAAATTGCAATAAACTACACAATGTTCGTATCATCGTACCAAATCGTGCGTTGTATAAACATGTCCATGAAATAAATTAGACGTGTAACTTTTCAAGGTTTACCTATCATGCCTCTGAACGGCCGAGCGAAATATAATTGTTTACCTGTCACCAAGCCACCGACAATAGCAATGGCTAATGTAGTTCCAACTGTCGCCACTTGATACGCTGCTTGCGTGCCGGCAGATCTCACTTCAAACCCCATTGTTTCATTAAAACGCCCCGGGAATACCGTGGACAAACTGTGCAACAAAGGAAGCATTTTCATGCTGCATTGGACAATCGATATTCCTCGAAATTACGATGTACATCAACACGTATAATTGTTCAACGAAATAACATTTCCTAGTCAGAGTAAGTTGTAGGGGAGGCGGGGGTTAAATTGAACCATCGGGGCAAAGTGAAACATGCATTGTCTAGACTATGAAGGGGTGATATTTACCCGTACAGTAGCACACCAGCAGCTCACTGCTGATTGGACGGATATATATATTCCCATCAGATGGCTCCACTTCCTAGTCTAAACAAAACATGTTTCACTTTGCCCGAGTTGCTCATTTTGCCCGGCTCTCCTAGTTAAGTTTTGCCACTATTGTGAGAAATCAGAATTGCCTTTATCCGCTTCAGTGGCAGTTCGTACTTAACTATGATTGCAGATGTTAACAACACACAAGTCGCTACTCACCCAGTACCGAATGCTAATTAGGCACAATTGTTAACGAACAATAAATATATATCAACAATTTTGGCGACGACTATCAATCCTAGCAACATATAAACACTTCAGATTTTGCTTGATATTTCAATACCCATTTCTTCAAAACATAGTTTTGCTGTTATAAAAAGAAGTATTAGTTATAGTTAAATTATGAAGTATGTCAGCATTATATCTCACTTTTGTTGACATAAATAAAAAATATGTTGCTTAAAACTTTTGATATAAATATTGTTGAGTAAAATGCACGTTTAAAATCTGCGTTTTAATTACTAATGTGACTTGCTCTCTAGTGACATAACAACACAATACCTATCGCCATAGTCACTCTGCGTGGCAAAAGCAGTAGCCACAATGCCTACAATGGCCGCCAACAATCCCGGCATGCCGTGCAAGTTGTTCACTCCGCAAGTATCGTTCAGTCGCATTTTCGAGTCCAAGAGCGGCTGAAGAAAAGACAAATACGCCATAACCCAATTGATATAGAAACCTACTGTCTGTTTGTTCGATTATATTAAAAACAAGTTGCAATTCTGCGAACACTAATTGGACACCTGCATATGAAA
The DNA here is from genome assembly GCA_963995525.1 of Escarpia spicata. NCBI lineage: Eukaryota > Metazoa > Annelida > Polychaeta > Sabellida > Siboglinidae > Escarpia > Escarpia spicata. The sequence continues at coordinate 30,886,335 of OZ023217.1, read as the reverse complement.
ATGTCAGACATGATAATCGCATGTTACGCCTTTAAAATCAAAACGATCATCTAAAAATCCACCAGGTCACCACCAACAGCTCCTGCCAGCAAACCTGGCAATGTACTTGCTCAAAAGCAGTTATGTTAAATCATAGGAATGCTTCAGATGTCATCTATCAACAGTTTATGTGTAATGCATATAAGCCATGATCCCAGTAGCCGATCACTCATTGACATTCTACGAGGGCTGTCAAATGCGTAATCGTTGGAAACATAAACCTAATCCTAACCATAATTATTTCTACTACTGACCCTAACTCTTACCATAACTGAATCTAACCTTAACTATGTATTATAACACCGTCACCGAATGAGTAATTAGATTGACACTAATCATTTATTCTCGTTGTCTGATTGGTTCCACCGATTACGCACTCGACCCTAGAGCTACTCACCGTGAGGAAGCGGTATCCGAGGACTGACACGATGCCGGCGAGCGTGCCAATGATGAGAGCGCCCCACGGGTTGACGACCATGTCGGCCGCCGTGCCCACGGCCACCCCGCCAGCCAAGGTCGCGTTCTGGATGTGAACCTGCATGAGAACGTCACTTGTACGTCACCAATTTCCACTGGTATCCACAGGTCAATGTTGGTGTGCAAACACATCCAAGTTGAAACAACAACAGTACCCTAAGGTCAACACACTCTTGCCATGTTGAAAATTGGTCGATACTCTCGCATTTGAAACGATACAATAAAACGACCAATATGTTATGATAAGAACGATCACTTAGGAACTTCTGTAGGCCCACTGGGTGTTTTGAACACGTAATAGTTTGACAACACGACCAAGGTGCATGTCACGTGACGTCACGTGATGGAATGGTGTGGGAGTAGAGTTTTTTAACAACAGTTGCATCACTAATTTTAGTATAATTATTTATAATTGTTGTAATTATTATTATTATTATGTAACTGGAGATAAAGGGTAAGGTGCATACCATGTCAATTTTGCCTCCTCGGTTGACGAGCGACGACAGAGCGAATGAGACGACAGTGCAGGCGGCCAGGGAGTAGTAGGTGTTCACGACGGCGCGATATTGGCCGTCTCCACTCGCCAAGGCTGCGTTGAAACTCGGCCAGAACATCCACAGGAACACCGTGCCTGCAACAACGCCGTCAGGTGCTCATTTTATTGCGTCCGTTCTGTGGCGCCACTGTGCTGCGACAACTCGCGGCCAGGACAACACCTCCCAACGTTTTCTATATCACTGTAGCAAATTTGCGGTACTTTTGTCGACATAATTTTCACTGTAATATCTTGGATTGACCAGCCATTTGAATATGACGAAAAGAAGTCATACCTCATTGACCAACATTGAATTGCGCTAGAATATGGTATTGTCAATAATAATTACAGTATTGTCTTGTTAGTCGTTACATGCTTTTAGACCATGTTGGGCCGTGTCACGTTCTTGGTAAATAACACACTATAAATTGCTCGGTGGTTCTGTGACATGACGTTTTTCCTCGTGATCCTACGATCATTTCCTGCAGAGGTATTAATAGGCCCGCGTCAGCAGTTCAACAGTCCCACAACACGTTAACAATGTTGCAATGAGAAGAACCTATTTGCTAGACGTAAAACATATTAGTACGTCGACGCAATTGTTGACCCGGAAGGAGTTGCCACTGACCTATCATGGAGAAGATGTCGGAGTGATACACGGAGCCAGCGTCGTCCTCCGCCGCCTTCACGTCCTTACGGTAGATGACGAGGGAGAAGGCGAGGCCGAAGTAGGCGCCGAACACGTGGATGAACATCGACCCGCCGATATCAGACGCCTGGAGAAGTCCATACAAGGTCACACAACAGCGTTACTATTGCGTTAAGTAGTCCGGGTGAGGGTACATAGAACTGAGGGAAAATCAGAGCTTAGGAGAACCATTGGTACCTACCTTCCGTTGTTTCCGACCACTGGTCATTGCTACGTGAACTCACCAAAGTGTTTAAGCAAGATACATGACTGTTATAGAACAATCATCGGTTAACACAGCAGGCGCCCGCCCGCTCGCCCGCTCGCACGCTCGCCCATGTACATAAGCAAGTACTAAAACATGCACACACATGCGCACGCACGTACACCCACACGCGCATACACACGCACATAAGCGCACACATGCGTGCGTGAGTGTATGCGTTTGTGTTTGTGCGTGCGTATGTACGTGTGTGCGTGCATGTGTGCGTGTCTGCGTTTGTGTGTGTGTGAGTGTGTATGTGCGCGTGCGTGCGTATGTGTACGTGTGTGTGTCTTCCTGTCAGCAACAACTGGCGCCAGGCGGTAAGGAATGGTATCAAGAAGGCAGAGGAAATGAGAAGCGAACTGTGGACAGAGAAGTGTGGAGATCGAGAAGAAAACCGCACAACGCTTCTACTTCAAGCTGGTTAAACGTGCACCATTTTCACAGATTAGACGTTGTAATCACAGCAGAATAATATTTACTGTTGAACAGAACATTGACTGGCATCCAAGGCGCGACTGCGTTATCTCCCGAAGTAGATGGATGCCAATGTGCATGAACTCCTGGCCACTATACGTGTTTGGGATGACCTAGAATAGAGTACCTTGAAGTATTCGACGCCGATGTAGATGTTGAGGTGATAAAGAACGATCTCGACGACGGACATCATAACGAGTTGGAGGGCGCTCGTCTTGCCGAGCACCGCCCCAAACGAGATGAGGACAGCGGCCGCCGCGAAGTCAGCGTTGATGAGACTGTCAGACGGACACATAATAATAATTTACGTACTTTGCAATCATAAGATGGAATAAAAGTACAGGTAGAAATTACACATTTTATAAAACAAAATAATTTTCTGTTTTGGTTTTAAGCTAGAGAATAATTTTAATCACTGTATATGTTCACTGGCGCCGGAAAGAAATTAATATGTTGCTACACCGTTGGGAACATTGAAATACTGCTGCACGCACGCTTTCATTCACGCACACTCATTCACTCGGACACTCACTCACTCATTCATTCACTCACTCACTCACTCACTCACTCACTCACTCACTCACTCACTCACTCACTCACTCACTCACTCACTCACTCACTCACTCACTCACTCACTCACTCACTCACTCACGCACTGACATTTTTGCTTGACAATCGGAAGTATCATGTGAAGAGTGTTTTCAACTTCATACAGCGGCGTTTTATTACTTCTTTGAATGAATTGCAATGTTATGGGAGTTGGGGCATTTGCACCGAGTCGTTTGCCCTTTTGTTGAGCATTTGCCTTTGTGTCAAGGAATTCGTTGGCATGGCTGGTTGCCGTTTTTAGAAACTAATGTCCCATTTGTCATTTCGGCACTTTCACTTAAACAATTGCAGTCTTTGGGTAGCTGTCCTTTATTGTGTGGAAAAATCTGTTGGAACTTCGCCCCAAATAGTTGCCGTTTCCTTAACAAATGTGCCCCTTTGGACAGTGACAATGCCCGTAGCACAGACACCATAACCTATAATGTTACAATGTATAAAGCTGCGTAAAAATAACCGAATAAAAAGGGAATACAACCGCAATATTTCGCCTTCAAATAAAAAATTATTAGATTGATGTATTATTACCAAACAGTATTCCTTATACATTTATCGCAAACTGGCATATTTTACCATTATCAAAACATGTATTGTCTACAATACCATCACGACAACACCACGTTTTGAGTGGGTATGATTTAAAGCAACCGAAGAACATTCGTTCACAATATCCACCACTGTCTAAAGCCAGATATTCCTTTACATATCTAAATGAACCGAGGCAGCGTGGAATATACGAAATTGCCCCAACTTCGAAACGGCAGCAAGATTAATCGAAACCGGGTTCTGTTTATCGAGAGCCTAGTGTTCTAACAACTACGCTAGCGCGCCCCATACGTACGTAACAATGTTGATGGAGAACTTTGAGCCGGCGTGGAGGAAGAAACCCTCGATGAGCGTGCCCCACTGAATGACGACGGCGCCGAGCAGAAGGTTGAAGCCGACGCTGCCGTAGCCGTACTTCTTGAGAAACGTCATCAAGAAGCCGAAGCCGATGAAGATCATCACGTGCACGTCCTTGAACACTGCGACGAGACGACATGGCTACATGTACATAGGAACCTCGTTACTGCGAACACTGCGACGAGACGACATGGCTACATAGGCAGCGGAACCTCGTTATTATGGACACTGCGGTGAGACGACATGGCTACATAGGCAGTGGAACATCGTTATTACGGATACGGCAGTGAGACGACATGGCTACATATACAGCGGAACCTCGTTATTACAGACACGGTGATGAGACGACGTGGCTACATGTACGGCGGAACCTCGTTACTACGGAAACTGCGACGAGACGACATGGCTTCACGTACAGCGGATCGTCGTTACTGAGGACTCTTTGTTCCTCGATGTGGGTGTCCGGATTTACGCGTTTTCCGGGTAAATGAATTATGCACGCATTAACTGAGTGCGTTAACATCTGGAAATTCTGTTTACCGATTAAATTATGTCAGGTTGGCAACTAGTCCGGATCATCTGGTCCGGATTATCGGGATTCGTATTGTTGGTGGAGAGAGAGAGAGCAGTGCAAGATCACCGAGGAAAAGAAAAAAATACGAAAATCGAGGGAAAAGGAATCGAGGCCAGCCCCACCCCTGACGACAGGGAAACAAGACGAGAACAACATTATCGGGGTTCGTATTATCAGAATACGGATTAACGATGTTTCACTGTAGCTGATTGTCATACACGGAACAGTTATTTGGACGGCGCGCAATATAAGCAACAATTTGTTGTTGTCATTATTATTACTATTATTTTTACTATTATTATTACTGACATTATTATTATTATTGCGATGCTGTGATAAGATAAATACGTAACAGAACATTACGATCAGTCAGACATAATAAAACGTGTTGTGAAAACACGTAGAAGAATGTCCCATTGTGATATTACACAATGACCGGAAACACGTAACGGATCGTAACATTACGGTGTAATACAGTAACGTGACAACTGATGTAGTGCCTCACTGACGCGTTACTTAGTAAAGTGAAAAACGCGTGACGTCACAGTGAGTCGGAGGGTGACGCCTTTGTGCTCCGCTACAAAGACTTCGTTGTTAGGTAACTTATGTAACACGATGTCGCCGAGACGGTTCAGATTTTGTAGATAATGTATGAAGTCAGATTCTTAGCTGGGTGCCTATAGTTGAAATATATCAAACAAATTTCGTGATAAAAATCTGTGTGTTTATCGGACAATTAGCACTGTGTTGTCAGGGCTGGCTGTGGCGCGTTATCTGATTGCGTAACGGATGCTCTGTGGATTTTACTAGGCGTTCGTCTGTGTACGACTCGGTGAGGCATTGCGTGCCGGCGTGCAATGTGTTCCACTGTAATTCAAACCTGAACAAGGGCACATTTAAAAGGGTCTAGGGAACACGGTCGCGTGGGCCCATTATAAAAGGTCTGCGGGCAAATTTCTAACGTCTAGGGGTACGTGCCCCAGGCCCCTGGATCCGCCTATGAAACGGTGTCGTGAATTCGTGTTCACGATAAATTCGACGCTTTGCAACGCAACATTACACGGCCCATCTGTGCAATTGTCCAGGCAGTTTTTCGTCCAGCGGCGCCGTCTTTTCTAATCATCCAAGGTGCTTTGCGTGGCGGTTTGGGAGTGCGAGTCTGCGGCACGGGAAGTTGGTATAATAGGCCTACTAACATCATTATATTGGCCAGGGTAATTGTTCGTATACTTAATTTAATGTGCATTTTTTAAAGCAAGATATAAACGTATTTTATGCAATACTTACGATCATTGAATGAAAACAACGGGTTTTGCGAAAAGACTTTCTTGGGGTGATTATAATGAATAGTTGTATACATTTTCGTCCGATAAGGTAAATATGTTGTACGTATAGGAGTAACAGGGTCGAAACAACATTCGTCGGCCATTGTCAACACAATGAAAACCAGATGTTTGTGCTACGGCGACACATAAATACGGGCCTAGCGGTAACTATTCGCACTACAGTTTTATTACGGTGGTACCCATGACATCAATTTAGTGGCATGTTATTTTCTACAAAAGTAATGATTATTGAATGAAACCTCTTCACCATATTATAATGGTGCATGTTTGTGTAAGTCCAATTACATTTATTGAATCTGTGGCCTTTAAAAACTCCCCGTGATTCCGACTAACTTGTACATTCACGCAGTAAATGCTGTGCATTCACTCGTAACAACGCGAGTGGTATTCACGTCATGAACATGCATCGTGAACGCTCTCTGCGCGAGGATTTTATGCGCCCCATTTCAGATTTCTCAACACATGGATCAGTTATTCTGAATGGGTCGCGCAATCACAGTCTGTAGTATAGGTACAATTATCTCATTTCGAATGGCTGGTCGTCAAAGCGTACAAATTATATATGTACACATTTTCTCGTAGCTATTGAAAACTATTTTAGTTGGAGAAACGATGCTTCTTGACATTTCTGCTTGATTTTAAGGACCAAAGCATCCACAGGCAGCCCGACATCAACACGATGAACCCCAACTAACCATTTAAATATATATTCATGTGGACAGCTGTGGTAAGTTCAAAACATTACCCCTCAGAAATACTACGATGATCAAAATACTCTAGATTGTTTTCAAAAACTAGATCGACGGGCCAAATTCACTTCTGTTTTTTCATAACACCATGATCGACTTATCATAACTTTGTTACATAAATACAATGATATCTATGGTAACATTTTGACCGCCGAAGTGTCTGTTTTAATCAGACTTGTGTTAAAATGACAGTTATCTGTTTATACATATCGATATGTGTTTGACCTGCCAGGAGTTTGTTTAACTCGTTGAACATAGGTTCTAAAAACTACCATTGGGACTGATTTGAGCGACCTGCACCACGGATTTTAGAGGTTTTGTTATTGTGGCGTTACAAATAGCGAATTTATGTCACGACATAAAAACACATAAAAGCTAAATTTCGTCTAGCATCTACCGAATGTGCGGGCGGAATTTTTTTTATGAAATTCTAGCAGCGTTAGTCGTAAAAATGAAGAAAATTCGAAATATGTACAACTTACTTGGGTAGAAGTTCCTGATTCCGGTCTGTGGTTTGTCGTCTTCGCTTTCATATTTGACGAAAATTCCAAACAGGATTATGAACATGGCTTGTAGCGCCATCATAATAATCGTAAACTTTCCCCGTGACGCCATGTTATCTTTCCCTCTTTTGTTTCTCTCTTTCTATCTCTCTCTCCTTTTTCTCTCCTTTTTCTCGAGCTCCCCGGGAGTGTTTAGTTGTCACTCAGTCGCAAACTGTCTTATTCTGTCTACAACGTCTACAAAAACGCACAACCAAACTATCACACCAACCGATTGTATCGCTGAATCCACCACCGTGACCAATAGTATCGCAAACACGCCCCGAAGACCCGATACATCTCCGGAGAAGACGAATCAGCTGAGCCGAGACACAATACGGGTAACATTGGGGAGGAGCCACCTGGAGGCGTTACATGTTTTAAGAGTATCCGTTTGGTGTCGACCTGACATGCCAAATGTCATGCACCCTGCAGCACCCATCATACATCACCGAATCAGCCACAGTACTGAATTTATGCGAACGAACTTATGGTTTCCCGAATCCCGGCCAATGTGACACCATTCTGAGACGCTATATGTGTAAGACTGCATTCTCGTTTATTAAGTCAACACTCGTGACAATACACCCGGTGTAATAGATGAGATCCTTCCCCTGCATGGTACTTTTTCCATGGGAGGTTTCAGGCCAGGTAAAAATTTCCTCCGTTGAGGAAGCTGAGTGGTTTGTGTCTCCCCTTTGTTTAGAACTCCCCTCCCCACAGAGCATTACGTAATATTTAGAAAACGTCAACCAGATTTCATTCAATATAAAAAAAACATCTAGACATCTAATACCCGCTTTAGAAATCAAGTTGCTCTACTGATAAAAAGTGTGTAAAGCGGTGTTATGATTGACACCATACTGTGAAGCATCAGCAGCGATGAAACATCTACCCATCATGCATCATATGTCAGCGACAATAATGTATTTGTGTGAATGCAATTACTACTCAAATGCATACACGTCAATTTGACATTATAAACGACCTTTTTTAAACGCGCTATTCTTTCTGGGTTAGTTGGCGTCTGTCGGTATACATGTTTGCATGTGTGACCATCATGGCATTGTTTTTTCACATAGACGCTCCAGTAAAACGCACATAACATACATCGTGCAAAACACGTCTGCCCCAGAATGCTGCACCTGATACAATACTGTTGTATTACGCCTAAATCCTTGGAACGACCAACTCAAAAGTGCAACAAAACGAACGGTTACTCAGGAAATGTCAAAATCGGTGTACAATGTTAACATTGGATGGACATGATAAGGAGCTAGGGAGGATGCGCATGGTTAAAGAGAAGCGTCTTCACGTGACTATGACATGGTATTGTGTTCTTTCTAACGTACCACTAGCGAGGAATGGATTCAACACGTTGGCGAGGCAACCGAGAAAGGTCTGTCTGGTGCTAGTAGCTGGAAATGCACGGTAGCCGATGCAGATACGCTGGAAGTGACAGTGAGCGAGGTAAATGAAGAGACTGAATCATTACACTGGCCAAATAATGGTTCACATGTTGCAGTTTTATGATCTATTTAAGGGTAATATTTCAAAAAAATAGTTAGTCATGTTTTTGTGCAAGAGAAAGTATCTGTCGTGTGTCGACAATTAAAACATGAAAATGAAAAGAGAGAAGACCACGAATATCACAGACAATTTCAACCATTAGAAAGGTGTTCTCGAAACGTGTAATTGTTGTCAACGATAACCCAATCCGTCCTGAGGCAGTTGGTGTGATATTTTGATTTAGAGTTATGCTTATGTGTACCAATACTACAAACTCTGTTTTGTTCATATACACCACACCATAAAGACACGCGTTTGATATAAGAATCATATAATCAAGAGTATGAAAGACGGCAGGTAGATCAAGCAAAGTAAGTGCTGTAGGTTTACCTTTTTTCGCATTTAGGGTTACATCGCTGTGTGAGTAACGAGAGCAGTTTGGAAAGCAGTCTCTCTAGGCTATAGACAGGCACTATTGTTAAAGACGTGAGGTCGTAAAGCGAAGTGTTGGATGGTGGCGTGGCCTTGAGTAATGGCAGCATCGCTTGGTACCGGCCGAGGCGTGGGACAGCAAGCGGGGACACAGGTAGTCGCGAGGCGTGAACGAACGCGACCACGTGCCCTGCGCGTGCGGTGTCTGCAATCGACGATGCGGGAATGACACTGCACCGGGGAATACTATAAATAACACTACATTTATTCAGAGCAAAAACATAACTTAATATGCTTTTAATGGAGTTAGTAACAGTATAGCTGTCTACGTTATCTCCTCTTCTGCATAGATCCTCATTCTCGGAGATTTATATGTTCCCATTGTGTTAGTGACGTCACCATCCGATACCCGCACGGCGGACTGAACGAGAGGCGAGCACCTTAGCAGCAACGTTTCAGCAGAAGCAGCGGAAGCGGCGACAGCAACAACAGCTGTAGCAGTAGCTGCAATAACAACAGCAGCTATGGCAGCAACGGTAGTTGCGGTAACCACGGCTGCAGCAGCAACAGCGGTAGCGGTAGAAGCAGCGACAGCAACAACAGCTGTAGCAGTAGCTGCAATAACAACAGCAGCTATGGCAGCAACGATAGTTGCGGTAACCACGGCAGCAGCAGCAACAGCGGTAGCGGTAGAAGCAGCGACCGCAACAACAGCAGCACAAAGTTACTTCCTGCATCAAAATACCAAAATAAACATTTCAAAGACACTCTCGTAATTTACGTCAGCGAAACACGTCCGCAGAATTGATAATTCTGAACACTTCTACGAGTGTGGACTATCGGTGATGCTAGCTGGTAGTTTGTGTACGGTCAGTTAGATCCATGCTGGTACATCTTGTCGGTGGCGCAGTCAACGGTGACGACGCCGGTGGAAGTAAGACGGCAGCCCAGGGGTTACCAGACTTGTGAGCAACTCACAAACTGGCACGCCAAGTCAAGTCTCCAGTCAGTAACCTGCAAGTCTAAATCAAGTCCCAAGTCAATGACCGCTAAGTCCAACGTCGGTCTGAATTCCAAGTGAAGCCGCAAGTTGTGAAAATGGGCGATTCCGGTCTGTCCAGTATGCATTTTTTTTAACCCACGCACTGCATCTTTTAGGACAGAGGAGAGCTCACTGGCTTAGACCCTCCGTGGTCATGAGCGTGACGGCAGTTTGTCCGCACGCCTGTCTCACACCGGAGTCACGCGGAGAACACGGCCACATTGGCTCTTTGTGACGAGAACATACTGATACAATTCCCCACTAACCCAGTTAACACAATGAGGTCATGATTGAGTGTATTTCCATGGATATAAGTAACATTCCACGAATGAAACAGGTATGCTCTTTTCAAATTGATGGATTCAATCACGCTCGATAAGTTTGTTCCATTGAAAAACAAGGGAAACGCTCCAGAACGAAACACTGATCGAAAGAAGCCAATAGAAAAATTAAGTACAAACAAATGATGTGGAAGTCATATAGACGTACTGGAAATGGTGAAGACTACAACATTTACAAAGAAGCATTTAATTAAGCTACAAATTAAGTTAGAAATTCAAAGAGAAGCTATGAACACAAATTAGCTTGAACTGTAAAACAAGACAGCAAGAGTATTCGGAACATACAGAAAGTTCAGGATATGGTCGGTCCTGTAGAAGATAGTGCTGGAAATATAATATCAGATGGATTCTTAATGGCAGAAGACGTGAATGAGTATTTTAGTTCGGTGTTTACCAGGGAAGGTATAGTTCACTGCCAGCACCAGAGGCTAAGTTCAAGGGGCGAAATCAGACTATTTAGGACAGTTAATTGTAACCACCCCGGAAATGGTAGCTAAGAAAATAAGGACAAGAAATCACTAATTAAAGATCACATGGTGGATTTTCTTGTTAAACATAACTTGATCAATCCATCTCAACATGGGTTTCTAAAAGCTTAACAAATATGTTGTTTTTAGAAGACATCAATAAGTGGGTAGACGAGGGATCACCAGTAAATATTATCTACTTAGATTTTCAGAAAGCTTTCGACAAAGTACCACGTCAAAGGTTACTGCTTAAATTAAAGGCCCATGGCATAGGGATGGTATAATTAACTGGGTAGAAAAATGGCTGATTGACAGAAGACAACGGATAGTAGTTGACGGGGAGGCTTCAAATTGGAAATCGGTTTTGAGTGGGGTACGACAGGGATCAGTACTAGGACCTATATTATTCTTAATATAAACATATATATCTATGATTTGGACGAAGATATAAGGTGTAAGCAAGGTGTTGAAATTTGCGGATGGTACAAAAGTGTCTAGAAGGATTAAACGTTATGGAGATAGACAGTATTTACAAGATGGTCTTGACAAATTGATCAAATGGTCTGAAAAATAGCAGATGTTATTCAATTTTGGGAAATGTAAATGCCTCCACACAGGACATGGGAACGAAGATGTACAATATACAAAGGGGCTACTACTGTAAGTACTACTGTAAAATAAAAGGACTTAGGGTTAACCATTAGTGCTGATATGAAGGTTTCAGAGCAGTGCGGAATTGCAGCTTCAAAGGGAAATCAAATCCTTGGATTAATTAGGCGAAATATAGCGGAAGATAGGAAAAATAACTAATAATACCGCTGTACAAAACAATAGTTTGGCCTCATTTAGAATATTGTATACACACGTAGAGGCCATATTGCAAGAAGGACATAGATATGCAGAAAAATACAGAGGAGAGCGACTAAAATGATACCAAAACTGAGATATCTTAGTTACGAAATACGCCTAAAAGAATGTGGTTTGATAACACTAGCTTCCAAGAGATTGAGAGGAGATCAGATAGAAGTTTTAAAAATATCGTTTGGTTATGAAAATATTGATAGAAATATGTTTCTCTCAGTTAAGAAAGATAGAAGGACTAGAGGACATTAAGTTACATTAGTAAAGGAGCAGTGTAGATTAGATATAAAAAAAGTTCTCATTTTCACAAAGGACTGTACATGATGGGAACAGATTATCTGCTGATTGTGTGGGTGCTAGTAGCGTGAATATGTTTAAACATAAAATCGACGATTGGACTCTCGATAAGCCAAATGGCTTCCTTGTTCACCTGCCATCTAGAGTTAATTCTCTGGGTGGCAATCTTGCTAAATTTGTTAAAGGTGTGCCCTTTAACGTGTGTGTAAATTATGCGTTATTCCGTCTTACAAAATGATTCATTGTCTTCCCACACTGGCATAAAACTGGGACTGTGGGTGCGTCTGGTGCTTTAGTGCACAGTTTGCGTGTTGTGTATGTTGCATTGGTGCACTATTTGCATGCTCTGTTTGGTGCTTTAGTTTAGTACAATGTTTGTGTGCTGTGCATAATGCTTTAGTGCGCTGTTGCGTGCTGTCTGGTGCTTTAAATACACTGTTTGCATACTGTACCTGGTGATTTAGTGCAGCATACGCGTGTTGCATCTGGTGCATCGCGTGCTTCAGAACACAGTCCTACTTGATCAATCTAAGAGATGGAAAACGCTATGTTAAAATGTTTGTACATCGATTTAAATTGTTGTGAGTGTGCTAATTACATGCAGAGTCATGGCGTGCAAAAACTGAGGGAAGTTTTCTTAAAATAAAGGATTATAAGGGAATGGTGGAAACCGTAACGTGGGCAATTTCAAACTGTGTCAATTGTTTTTTGCTTGAAAAGCTTTCTCGTGTGTCCTCGTGTTGCTGTACTGCCACTCTCCTGGAAGAAGTGACGAGCTTCAACTTTGTCGATTCCGTTAAGTATTTTGTACGTTTCAGTAAGGTTGCCTCTGACGTCGGTAATACAACGAGTGTAGTTTCAGTTGTTGTAATCGTTGTTCATACGTGAGCTTTGCTATGCTGGTAACCAGCTTGGTTGCTCTTCGCTGTACCTTTTCAAGGGTGTCAATGTCCTTTGCCAGATATGGGCACCATCCTTGTACATAAAACTCGAGGTGCGGACGGACGTATGCCTAGTAGAGTGTCACAAATAATTTCTTGGTCATGTGCTTAAACATTCTTTTTACCATGCCAAGAGCTTGCATGGCTTTCTTTGCTGCTTTCTGGCATTGCACTGTCGGTTTTGGGTTGGTGGTCACCCACACCCCACGCCCTTTTCCTCATTTGTTGTCTGTAGGTTCACTCTGGCTCCAGTATTGTGTGTCATAGTGTATGTTTTGTGTGGCGGTTTCCCCACTTGCAGTAACTTGCATTTCTCAAGGTTGAATTGTAGCAACCATTTTTTACTCCAAACGTCCAGGATGTCAATGTCAGATTGCAGTTGGTCTTGGTCTTCCTGGCTACGGATCGTTGGGTATAGCCTCGTGTCATCGGCAACCATCTTGATGCTGCAGTGGACCAGGTCAGGGAAGTCATTCACATACAGGATAAAAAGAAGCGGTCCTATGACAGATTCCTGGGGAACTCCATTGAAGACGGGGGCCCATTCTGACTTATTTCCATTGAGTACCACCTGCTGAGTTCTATAAGTCAGGAAAGTTTCCAGCCATCGAACCACTTTGCCTCGGATGCTGTAGGCTTCTAGCTTCTATACCAGTCTGCAGTGGGGAACTGTGTCGAACGCTTTCTTGTAGTCCAGGTACATGACGTCCAGACCATATTCCTCACACAGTGTTCGTGTCCATTCCTCAAAGGTCTCTAGTAGGTTGATCAAACAGGACTTGCCTTCCAGAAATAAATGCTGGTTCTGGTTAATGATGCTGCGCTCGTTGAGAAACTTGATCATGCTCTCTCTGGTGATTGCTTCCAGAATCTTGCATGGGATGGATGTTAGGATGACCGGACGATAGTTTCCAGCCTTATCTTTAAAATCACTTCTTGAAAATTGGTGTGACTCGGGCTTTGTTTCCAGTCTGTATGGATTTGACCAGTGTCTAATGATTGGCGAAATATCCAGTACATCGGCTTAGCAAGGGTTTTGCTACACTCTTTCGGTACCCACGGGTGCGGTCCATCTGGGCCTGGCGTCTTGTTGGGATGGATACTTTGTAGAAAAATCTTCAAGAGCACATCCCTCGTTTTAAAAACCCACCCACTGCATCTTTTAGAGCAGAGGGTGCTTGCCGGCTTGTGTGGTCACGAGCGTGACGGCAGTTTCCCCGCATGCCCGACACCCACCAGAGACACGCGGATAACACGGCGTCATTGGCTCTTTGTAACGAAATTGGGCTATAGTGATAAACGAGACATTCTGCACTTGACGGAGCTAGAATTTATGGCACACTTCTACAATTCCCCACTAACCCACTTATCAAATTGAGGTCATGTACTATAATAAAACTGCAGGAATTTGCCCCATCGAGGAGAGTGAGTACATTGCCTTTATCCAATATAATGTCATAATTTGTATGGCTGACCCCCTCCCAAAAGATGGATGTGTTAGACGTATGTCAAAAAGATACATTTGTCAAATTAAGTGGATTGACATGCTCACCCTTTTCTGTGGATGTAAGTCACATTCCACGAATGAAACAAAAGTATGACCTTTTCAAAGAGATCGATTCAATCCAAAGATGTACCCTTTATCGTTAAAAATATAAGTTATTCCGTCATACATATTGATTCACGATTTGAATGAATGAAAGTTTATTCAATAACAACAACATAATACATGCCCAGTATGGTTTGCTGCTGCTGCTGCTGCTGCTGCTGAAAGGACGTAGCTGAAGTCATAGACGTATATGTTGCTGTGCCATTCTCAAACTAATAAAAACCATCGTCGCAAGCCGGGGCCGGTTGCCATGCAAAACTAGCCCTTGCAGATCTCCTACGCGAAGTGCGGAAGTTAGCCGAGTCAAACTGGTAATTGACTTCGTCAGACGCGACTTCGTCACCCGTGAGAACAGCGCAAATACCCGCCCCAATTTGAAGATGGATAAGCGACATCATGTAACACGAGCCACGGTTGGTTGAAATTAGTTTTATTATGACCACCTGACCTGCCGCCAACCACTGATCTAGTGAGCGATTTCATAGGCTGAGCTTAAATTCATTCAGAGTTTCGCAAAGCTGGCATTGCTGGCTGGCACTGACGTAGTCAGCGGCAGCGACCCCTGGCGCGCGAGGATGAAAACATATTGGTGGTAACAATGACATATTGGGCGACTTGTGAGAATGGCGACGGTAATATAGCGACAAGTGTATTGGTAGGGTGGCTATTCAATCCAGCTGTCACAGTGACTGGTTTTGTAGTAACATATGATAGTCTCCATTCAGAGGTTACGTGCTTCCCTTTCAGAGAGTAAATATAAACACATAAACAAACTGACGTAAAGAATGGAAACGAAGAGTAGACATAAATCACACTGAATAGCCATAAATAGACTGTTATATAACATGTTTTGATATTTTGTTCTGTCATTTTTAAGAAAAGTATGTTGTTCACTGTGTGTAATAATGCGAAACCCGCGCGTGCGTGCGTGCGTGCGTGCGTGCGTGCGTGCGTGCGTGCGTGCGTGCGTGTGTCTGTGTGTGTTGGTGTGTGTGTGTGAGTGTGGTCGCGCGCGCGTGTGCGTGCGTGGCGCGTGTATATGTAAATGTGCGTGCAATTGTCTTGGGAAGTATTTCTCCGAATTTGAGAACAGCAGAGGCAGGAAGGGGACTGACATATTTATCCAGAAAATGGTTCTTAGAATGTAGCTTTGGCATTTCTATCAAACGGTGTAGCTGGCCTACACCTATTAAAGTTATAATTTTGAGACGCTGTTCTATCTCAGACGATTCTCAGCTAATAACTCAGCGCTGGCCGTATGAGCCCATTAAAGTCCTAGATATGTGCCAAATGGTGTTGTTGTTGTGGCAGATAAATTAAAATATGACAAATAGTTCTATACAACTAGATGACCCCACCTGAAAGCATTTAAGACCCTGTCCAACATTGAGCGTGAGTCAGCAACACGACCAAATGCCGGACGGTTGTTATGATGTCGGTGATAAGAACCATGACACTAAACTAGGCAGTACAGTCAATATAACATTACTGTTGGTTAAGTATTGTAGATTAAGCCAAACTTGAAATTAAACTTTGGTCCATGCAGTATAGAAATGTTATTAAGATTTCGGTCGGCTGGACGGCTGCGTGTATCTTGCTTACGCACGCACGCACGCACGCACGCACGCACGCACGCACGCACGCACGCACGCACGCACGCACGCACGCACGCACGCACGCACGCACGCACGCACGCCGAGTAATTAACGATTTGCTTAGAAAAAATAAAACGATCATTACATGCTGCGTAGGTCCCGGACAATCAATTACAATTAAAATAATATATTTATAATCACTTTAGACATTGTCGTAGCACGTGTGTTCTATGTATAGTGCACAATAAGGGGCGGTGACTTCGCATAAGTTCCCAATGTACCAACAGAAAATAGAAACAGTTTGCATCAGATGAGAGGGGTGGCAGCAGAAACAGACGAATGTAGCTATATAGATTGAGGCTCGGAGACTATTACATTCAATACACTGTACGTATTATAAAGAATACGCCCGTAAAGAATATTATGTGATATTATTCCCGAAATTATTCGTGCCTACCAAACTTCCGCTGTCTGGTCCGGACGGAAGTAGATATATCATTTCTGACTATACGAGGACGGTCGACTGCGAAATCGTTGGAAGACTAACCACAACTAACCCTAAATAAGTCCCTAATTATTTTCATCTATCTACCCTGACCTACCATAATTAGCGAGACAACGACAAACGGTGGCGCCACATTTTGGAGCCTAGTAAAACGAATTTTACTAACATGCATCGAAACACGATTGTGTCTCCTCCAAGCGAACAGCAGTAGCATTATTTACATATAGATCACTATATCACGCAAAATAAAATATACTACGTATTAAAAGAAATACCATAAAAAAAATTGTTCAGCATCAGAATATTGTGTTTCCTTATACATTAAGATGTATTTTTTATCATCCAGTTGCAAACACAGCCTTTCTCTAATGGTATTTGTCACTGCATAGGTCGTTAGAATCAGTTTGAAGAACAACTTTCTTATGCCTAGGCCGCCAACAACTGCTCTCCAGCGTTCCCTGTCCTGGGCCATTTTCTCTAGTTCTGTAGCCCACCCTGCTGGTGTCTGCTTCAAGTTCTTGGCGCCAGGTGTTTCGTGGTCGACCTATTTTCCTCTTTCCCTGCGGGTTCCAGGACAGCGCTTGTTTGGTGAGGTTTGTGTCTGGTTTTCGAAGTGTGTGCCCGATCCATCCCCATCTTCTTTTCCCGATCTCCTCATCCAAAGGAAGTTGACTGGTCCTCTGCACAGATCCACGTTTCAGATTTTATCTGGCCAATGAATCCGAAATATTCTTCTCAGGCAGTTGTTGGTGAAGGTCTGCAGCCTCTTGATGGCTGCCTTTGTTCACCTCCAAGTCTCGGACCCGTAAAGTAGGACAAATTTTACATTGGAGTTGAAGAGCCTGACCTTAGTGCAAAGGATTTGGTATTCCAGATGTTCGTGAGTTGTAGGAAGGCGGTTCTGGTTTTGCCAATTCTTGCTCTTCTCTATTGGTGGCGTTGATGCGGAGGTTTTTTGTTTTCCCCTTGTGGATGTTGAGGCCTATTTGCGAAGATGTGGTTGCCAGCGCATTTGTCTTGTCTTGTATCTGTTGGTAGTTGTGAGAGAGTAGGACTATGTCATCTGCGAAGTCCAGGTCATCCAGTTTCTTCCACAGCGTCCACTGAATGCCATTTCTTCTCTGTTCCGTAGAAGTGAAGAACAACAACGAAGTTTAATTTCAAAGCAACACAATTTATTAGATAAATTATTATTTCAATGCTGGTTAGCTATTTATGTGCACATATATGAAACAATAATTCACAAATGTTTACGCCTGCTGGCCCACTGTTAGATCAGTAGGTAATAAATGAAGTCTAAGTGCTGCAAACGATGGCAAAATTAGCTGGTATAAGTCCAAGTCAGCTGTGCTGTTTAGGGTCCTCACTCACTAGAGAATCATTGGGATACGACGAACGACCCATAAACAGACACGACTCACGTGTACAAGACAAGGTCCTTGAAACCATTGGTACTTTATAACTGGGCAGATGATACTAGAAATAAAAATGATGCAATCTTTGGTAATATATGCATATCAATACTGGATTCACCACACGTATAACATTCACACTTTCTGATGCAAGAGAAGTCCTTGAGTAAGAAGAGGAAACACGAGGATACATCACTGTTGGGAGATGGTACAGAAAACTGATTTATCACTGAGCAGGCAGCTGCTGGTGTCATTGTGTGGACAGCTGCTGGTGTCACTGTGTAGACAGCTGCTGGTCTCACTGAATAGACAGCTGCTGGTGTCACTATGTAGACAGCTGCTGGTGTCACTGAGTAGACAGCTGCCGGTCTCACTGAGTAGACAGCTGCTGGTCTCCCTGAGTAGGCAGCTGCTGGTCTCATTGAGTTGACAGCTGCCGGTCTCACTGAGTAGACAGCTGCCAGTCTCACTGAGCAGACAGCTGCTGGTGTCACTGTGTAGACAGCTGCTGGTGTCACTGAGTAGACAGCTGCCGGTGTCACTGTGTAGACAGCTGCCAGTCTCACTGAGTAGACAGCTGCCAGTCTCACTGAGTAGACAGCTGCCAGTCTCACTGAGTAGACAGCTGCCGGTCTCACTGAGTAGACAGCTGCCAGTCTCACTGAGCAGCCAGCTGCTGGTGTCTCTGTGTAGACAGCTGCCAGTCTCACTGAGCAGACAGCTGCTGGTGTCTCTGTGTAGACAGCTGCTGGTGTCACTGTGTAGATAGCTGCCAGTTTCACTGAGTAGACAGCTGCCAGTCTCACTGAGCAGACAGCTGCTGGTGTCTCTGTGTAGACAGCTGCTGGTCTCACTGAGTAGACAGCTCCGGTCTCACTGAGTAGACAGCTGCCGGTCTCACAGAATAGACAGCTGCTGGTCTCACAGAGTAGACAGCTGCCGTCTCACCGAATACAGAGCTGCCAATCTCACTGAATAGACAGCTGCCAGTCTCGCAGAGTAGACAGCTGCTGGTCTCACTGAGCAGCCAGCTGCTGGTCTCACTGAGTAGACAGCTGCCGTCTCACCGAGTACACAGCTGCCAATCTCACTGAGTAGACAGTGCCGGTCTCACAGAGTAGACAGCTGCCGTCTCACCGAGTACAGAGCTGCCAATCTCACTGAATAGACAGCTGCCAGTCTCGCAGAGTAGACAGCTGCTGGTCTCACTGAGCAGACAGCTGCTGGTCTCACTGAGTACACAGCTGCCAATCTCACTGAGTAGACAGTGTCGGTCTCACAGAGTAGACAGCTGCTGGTCTCACAGAGTAGACAGCTGTTGGTCTCACAGAGCAGACAGCTGCCGGTCTCACAGAGCAGACAGCTGCCGGTCTCACAGAGCAGACAGCTGCCGGTCTCACAGAGCAGACAGCTGCCGGTCTCACAGAGCAGACAGCTGCTGGTCTCAGAGAATAGACAGCTGCTGGTCTCACAGAGCAGACAGCTGCCGGTCTCACAGAGTAGACAGCTGCCGGTCTCATAGAGTAGACTGCTGCTGGTCTCACAGAGCAGACAGCTGCCGGTCTCACAGAGCAGACAGCTGCCGGTCTCACAGAGTAGACAGCTGCCGGTCTCACAGAGTAGACTGCTGCTGGTCTCACAGAGCAGACAGCTGCTGGTCTTACAGAGCAGAGAGCTGCTGGTCTCACAGAGTAGACTGCTGCTGGTCTCACAGAATAGACAGCTGCTGGTCTCACAGAGCAGACAGCTGCTTGTCTCACAGAGCAGACAGCTGCTGGTCTCACAGAGTAGACAGCTGCCGGTCTCACAGAGTAGACTGCTGCTGGTCTAACTGAGCAGATAGCTAAAGATATAACTGTAATATTATACTCATTTACAGACACAACCAAGACATGTACAACATTTACATTAGGAATGCAAGTACATTGAAAAAGATCAGAAATAGTTGTGTTAAATATATACATGATTAACCCATTCCCATCTGAACAAATGATCACAGATGCGGATGAAAGTAGACTACAGATTTAGGAATATAAGAAAAAAGACAAAATATCCATTAGGCAAAGGTATCCTGTCACCTTTACCTGCGGTGAAACGTTAGTAAATGACATATTTGATATACTCTAATGTGACTACTCTAGCAGGAAAGTCTTATCCAACCGAACCATTGTCCTACATTTACACAACCTTCGACAATACTGAACACCAGTGAAAGACAACAAACCGCAGAAATCGTGTGATAAGGTTAACGGTTATCAACATTGGATTTGAACGTGAAAGTAGCGAAAAAAGATCTCCAGAACAGATCCACACCTCGGGCATGACACCTACTGGTAGCAAACTGAACTGACAGTAACCACACACTGCACAGTAGTGGTGGAAGGAATAACTGAACCAGCTGGGCAAACAAAGGGTTAATATGTCAGTGTGGAGACTCTGGACAGGGACAGAAACAGAGAGTTAATCTAGTATCACCATTGTACACATAATAACTAATGGACACAATGTCTATCTTACAGGCAAATATAATCATTCAATGACACATGTAATACTACTTATTATAACAAATGTCCACTACACTTATCCATTAAACCTTCTGTCCGTCAGATGGTCAATCAGTATTGATCGGTCAGTCTGTATATGTGCCAGGCATCTGTTTCTGTCCGTCAAATATTGACTGTAACAAGAACGCCAAAGCAAGAACGCCAAAGTAACCAATGTAACTGAACACAACTTGTATTTCGCAAATATAACAGCAATAAAACGCATACAACTCATTCTCAATCAGACTGACCAACCAACTCACTGTACAGCTTCACCATGACGACACAATTCCATCAAGAACAAACCATAAAAAGCTACACTGAGGAATATCTAGAAAAGACTGTTTATCTCTGTGATAATTGATTTCATTAGCATTAAACACAATGAGAATATGCAGTAAAGGTATATATTTCTGATTACCCCCAAACAATGCATTTTGAAAATATGCCCTCACTGGAAATGGGATGCTACTAAAATGTACAAGCATGACTTTTATATCACCTGGATAAATTCATGTATTTATTAATTTGTCTATATTATAATCAGCATAGTTTGTGTGCTAAGGAGTATATGGATAAGAAATAGTAGACTTCCACGGTCACTTGGGCACACGGCATACTACATGCACCATATCACGTCAGCTGCTTTTTCAAAACAGTGTCATGGATAGTTTTACCATTATATTCACTACATTGAGCAAAATACACATTTTCGGATGTCTGTCAGATCATAGAAACCTGCACACATACTCTGCACACACACACGCATGCATGCTCGCACGCATGCTCGTACGCATGCAAGCACAATCACATCACATCATTCAAGGATCTGTCTGAAGCCTTTTACTAACTCAGACACACTTTCACTTACAGACTGGCTGATTGGCCTCCGTTATTAAAAAACATCAACTCGCATTGTTCAATACGGTTCAGATACGTTTACACATGACACTGACACACAGATTTAAAGTATTGCCATAGTTTACTATGGACATTATACACCCCGCATTAATCTCCATCTATTATACAATAGTAGTTTATTAAATGAATACTTTCACTATTCAAGTCATATTAATAACTGCTGGCAACCTAATATCTTAGATAAAATGACTGTTTCACACAGCACTAAAGCCAACATGAATATGTATGCAATCTGATATCTGTACAATTAGATAATTTATCACCATTTCAAATAAATGCATTCGTTTAAGAATTATGTACATCTACAGGGATTGGTGTATTTCAAGAACATTGTGAAATTGTATGAAGAGATGTTTATTGTTATTAATATCTATACTAGGTACAAGTTAAATCTTTAAAGTTATACAATTTCTATTTTGTAAATACAATAAATACTAGTTCCATCGTTAGTTCCCATTTACATGCAATAAACCAACCAATTTCATGCATAAACCCAAAATTAATTTCCAAAATTCCATTATGAACCTCCTTAGCAATTACTCTGCACACGCATAATTTACAATTCCAGAATTGATAAATATTACATGAGTCTGTACTGATGCACTTTGACCTTATGCACTTCAACCTTAAGGCTGCGGTGCCTAATTGCACTGCTGCATGTCAACTTCTGCGGCGAATCGATTCAAAGGCAGTGGGACCGTACGGAGACACAGACACTCATGTGTCGAGCTGATCAAGGACCTTCATGATCTGTTGTTTGATTGCCTTTGTCGCTTCGCCCGCTTTTGGGATTATGAAGCGGTCGAGATCGGTGACGATGATGCCCTTATCCCCGTTGTTGGTGCCGTACTTGAATGTGATCAGTTCCGGGTGTTTCTTCTTCGACGTGATCTTGACGATGCTGCCGAGTGCACGGCGTACCTGCAACCACGCCATGTGGGGGCGCTCCGGTATCTCTCGCAACACGTACAGGTGAGTCTCGGTGATGAGCAGGTGACTACACAGACATACACAGGGTGAAGTCAAAGGGCGAATGAAATATGCGATCATCAAAGCATTTGAATCAGGAAGTCACCTGGGTAATGGCATCTGTTGCACTGATGTAGTATTATGCTGTGTTTTTTACTACCTGGTATCGTTATTATTCAAATGCAAGTGTTACATCACTTTACTGCATCTTGGCGATTCAGTCTGATGGTAAAACATGCTTCTGTGCTTTTTGAGCAGTGACTGTTGCCCCAAAAATGGAAATTCTCGTAAAAAACACAGCGTAATAATACCAGCTCAGTGCAACAACACACTTAATTTCAATATGGCCTATTACCGAGTGACTCTGCTTCCTGATTCAAATGCTTTGGGGTACAAAATGATCACCGACATATATCATAAATCAAGGATATGAAGTTATAAACTACCCTTATAAGCACATTGCATCAGATCTGACCTCCTCCCCCTGATGCAGTATGTATCAGGTCTGACCCCCTGATGCAGTATGTATCAGGTCTGACCCCCTTATGCAGTATGCATCAGGTCTGACCCCTTATGCAGTATGTATCAGGTCTGACCCCTTTATGCAGTATGTATCAGGTCTGACCCCCTTATGCAGTATGTACCGGGTCTGACCCCCTTATGCAGTATGTATCAGGTCTGACCCCCTTATGCAGTATGTATCAGGTCTGACCCCCTTATTCAGTATGTACCGGGTCTGACCCCCTTATTCAGTATGTATCAGGTCTGACCCCCTTATGCAGTATGTATCAGGTCTGATCCCCTTATGCAGTATGTATCAGGTCTGACCCCCTTATGCAGTATGTATCAGGTCTGATCCCCTTATGCAGTATGTATCAGGTCTGACCCCCTTAAGCAGTATGTACCAGGTCTGACCCCCTTATGCAGTATGTATCAGGTCTGACCCCCTTATTCAGTATGCACCAGGTCTGACCCCCTTATGCAGTATGTATCAGGTCTGATCCCCTTATGCAGTATGTATCAGGTCTGACCCCCTTATGCAGTATGTATCAGGTCTGACCCCCTTATGCAGTATGTATCAGGTCTGACCCCCTTAAGCAGTATGTACCAGGTCTGACCCCTTTATGCAGTATGTATCAGGTCTGACCCCCTTATTCAGTATGCACCAGGTCTGACCCCCTTATGCAGTATGTATCAGGTCTGATCCCCTTATGCAGTATGTATCAGGTCTGACCCCCTTATGCAGTATGTATCAGGTCTGACCCCCTTATGCAGTATGTATCAGGTCTGATTCCCTTATGTAGTATGTATCAGGTCTGATCCCCTTATGCAGTATGTATCAGGTCTGACCCCCTTATGCAGTATGTATCAGGTCTGACCCCCTTATGCAGTATGTATCAGGTCTGATTCCCTTATGTAGTATGTATCAGGTCTGATTCCCTTATGCAGTATGTATCAGGTCTGACCCCCTTATGCAGTATGTATCAGGTCTGATCCCCTTATGCAGTATGTATCAGGTCTGACCCCCTTATGCAGTATGTATCAGGTCTGACCCCCTTATGCAGTATGTATCAGGTCTGATTCCCTTATGTAGTATGTATCAGGTCTGATTCCCTTATGCAGTATGTATCAGGTCTGACCCCCTTATGCAGTATGTATCAGGTCTGATTCCCTTATGTAGTATGTATCAGGTCTGATTCCCTTATGCAGTATGTATCAGGTCTGACCCCCTTATGCAGTATGTATCAGGTCTGATCCCCTTATGCAGTATGTATCAGGTGTGATTCCCTTATGCAGTATGTATCAGGTCTGATCCCCTTATGCAGTATGTATCAGGTCTGATTCCCTTATGCAGTATGTATCAGGTCTGACCCCCTTATGCAGTATGTATCAGGTCTGATCCCCTTATGCAGTATGTATCAGGTCTGACCCCCTTATGCAGTATGTATCAGGTCTGACCCCCTTATGCAGTATGTATCAGGTCTGACCCCCTTATGCAGTATGTATCAGGTCTGATTCCCTTATGTAGTATGTATGTATCAAATGTATCAAATTATTTTCCCTGTGATATCCACCACCCAATCTACGTAATGCTACGTTTTACTTGATAAACTGATACAAGGCGGGGACACTTAGTTCCTACACCAGTTCAAGGTGTGTTGTCAAGTCAGTGCTTCCTGTAATAATATCTACTTATGATTAAGATGTAAACAATTAGGTGTGCAAGAGAAGCAGGAATGATGGATCCCACCTTGGGTACGTGTACCCAGACGACCGCACTTCCTGGCACTGACACGAATATGTAACATCTCGTTTGTTTTTCCAAGTGTCTATATTCACGACATCTCTGTGTTCACCCGTCAGTACGGATATGTCATTGATTTCATCTGAAACACACACATACAGTTTTGGGTTAGCAAAATAAATGTCGCACACTGGGATCGACTATTTTACAATATTGAACAGAACTTAAAAAAGCAAAACTACAAATGTGTTTTAATGAACTAAAATTATATAATTTGATGATTTATTAATGTTGATCTTCCAATTCAGCATGCAATTTAAACTCGATATTTGAGTGAAATCGAACAGACTTGGCATTCCAACAAATACTTGGTGCACATTATAGTAATAGTATTAATAGGAAAATGACACGTTGCAGTTGGAACACACTGAAATGGGCAGGACACATTTGGTGAATGAGTGATGAAGGATTTATGAGGAAAGCAGGGACAACAGAACAGGAAGGCAGAAGGAGAAGACTGAAATTAAAATGGAAAGAAACTGAAGTGTAAGAGACCTCAAAAGGTGAGACGGTATGAGAATGGCACAGGATCAAGTTGGGGGTGACAACAGATCAAGAGGGTACGTATTATGTCCCTCCCGGACTAGGGATCAAGGAAGAAGGCAGGAGTAAGCCATAAGACCTACCGTCCTCCCCGTCATCGTCTCCTATTGTGAACACAGACTCCATGTTGCGATATCTCTTGCCCACTCGGTCTGTGCTGCTCACATGTCTGCAAGCAGTAACATGACAGTCATGTGACCAGCCCAGGTCATGTGACTTGCCACACATAGGAATCTCTACACAACAGCCGGTATGGTGAAGAAATAAATTTCAGGATGTAACATAATTCTGTTCTTTGATATATTTTACTGAGTTAAAAAAATTGTTTTATCAGTAGCTGGGTATAATTTGCTGGTAATCCATGAACAATATTTGTTTCAAATTATGACACATTAACTCTTTTGACTGACTCAAGGTTTTCGGTTGCTGCTTTTTCGCATAATATGCCCCCCACAAAATGTATTCTTCTTTTTGATTTGTGTAATAATTGTTTTTGTCATCATGCTTTTGGTAGAACCTCTTCATCTGCCATACTATCATGAAACATTTTGTACTCTCATAAAGTTGCAGCTAACATTTCAGGTACATTAACATAAAAGCATGACGTATACACTGGGAAATGCAATTTGATATACAGTCAACATTATGAAACACATCTGACAAGAAACGTTACAAAATTATATGTTTGGTGAATTATCTAGTACCGTGAAATTATTGAATGTGACGAGACCTTTGACATGAGTGACCTCTGACCTTACTAACCCACGTGACCTGACATGTGTGACCTTTGACATGACTGTGTCTGTGACCCACTGACCTCTCCACTGCACCTACGGAGGGTTCGTTCTTGATGTAGTTGATCATCATCTCCTTCATGGAGACAGACTTTGACTTGACGACTGATGACAGCTTGCCGAACTTGTCAATCAACGAATGGCCGTCACCCTGAAGAACCAACACAAACCATGGACTAATCAACTCTGCATAAATCTGCATGTTAATGCAATAACTCCAAAATCACTATTTTGATTAGCCCTACTGGTCTTTACTATCCCCTCAATGTCATAACAGTGGACCACTGAGGGTTACGGCATTGAATTCCATTCAGTAGTACTCTTTCTGTCCTATTCATTGTTATTGGTAAATTACGTAGTTAATCAGTCAAAGATCTTGAAATCATGTTAACAATAAAAGTATTAAATATTTCTTCTTTATGATGACGAGGTGTTGTAATCTTAGTTAACATATACAGCATTCTCTCACTATAACGACTCCTAACGTAGGGAATGTCTATTTAAAAATAACAACTTTAATATCCTCTTTTTGGCCTGCATTGTGTTATCCACAGATGTAAGGAACACTGGATATAAGGACCAGTTTGAGCAAGTACCGACGTATTCCTTATAGCGAGATTCAACCGATATACTTAATTAATTGCAAACAGCATCAGACAAAATGCAAGCCCAGCCAGAGACCAGGGCAGATAGGTGTAGTGATTACATACTACCTCAACAATACCAGCTCAAGGGGTGACATTCTGATAATTGTCAACTTACATTATCCATCACTTGGTACTCATCATGACTGTCCACTCCATTGCTGGACGTGGCGTCAGGGTGACACACGATACAGAAGCGGGCGTTGTGGTCAGTCAACCCCCCTCTTAAGTCAGTGCCCAGGACGTCATGCAGAGCTGGCAACATCACATGACCACAGCACATTAGGAGGTGGTGTCAACAACACTTTGTTGAAATTACTCAGCATTTTTACAAGCTAAGTTGACATGTCTGTAAAATGCATGACTATACAACATACTGGTCCTAATTATTAAGGTTTTGTATTTATAAAAAATTAGAATTGGGATCAGTACTAATTAATGATAACTATTTGTAAGCATGTTTAATTATTTGAATCCTCGTTGCCAATATCATCAGATGTATAAAGACAAAGAAATAATTAATTCTGTGTATATTACATTAAATAGTATGTACACTTAGATCTTTCATGTGACGTTCTTATGACATAACAAGGAAAATACCTCATTTATTGGTGGCTCTGCATAAATCCAAACACAAGGAAAACAGAAATCTTTCCCACCCGACTTTCTTATTTCGGTCTGAAGAAATTGTGAGCGACATCTTGTTCCAATAAATTACCAAGACAACACTCAAATGCCTATATATCATAAACATATCTCAGACCTCTACCCTAGAAAAAAAAAAAATAATAATAAAAATCTGTCCCGCCTATCTGCCTTAATATTTGAGAGCGTGTACCAAAACAATTAATCTGAATGGCCTGATTGTGACATTACCTGCATACCCGCCACTGGCAACGCTGACGAACAGACAGTTACGTTGGAGGAAGTTAGCGACTACCATATTGACGTACTGGTCCTCCTCATCTCGGCCACTTCCCATGAAGCACAGGTGCTCCCCTCCGGCCACTGACCCTGCAGGACACCACCACTCGGTCAGTCAGTTATATATATTTCAAGTTTTGAAAACGCTAACTTGGAAATCAGCTTCTGAAAACAATGGAGTGGTGTGAAACACCAGTATGTAACTACACTAACTCGGAGGCACAGTAAGTGAATCTCCTCCCAGGTGCCAAGGTTCACTCTGTCTATATTCATTAGCATCCTTCGACCTTTGGCCTCTCATCTATCAATTGACGTTGTATTTCAAAAAGATATTTACTTTTTCAGTAAACAAATTGGGTGATCAGCCTTTCTCCAGAGGGTGCCATTGTGGGGTTATGTTCGATTTCGATGACGACAACAAAAATGACATGCTCAGAGGGAAAGAGTTTAAGATCAAAGTACTGTAATTGTTTGTTATTCCATGGCTGGGTGTAAGCAAGTAGAATTAAAGGGGTAACAACTGTAATTTTCTTTAATTTAAACCATTTACCAATACTATATATTTTACACCAGTTATTATGTGACCATTCGTTAACCCTATAACTACCAATCTTTTAAAAAAGTAAATAAATATATTAGACAATTGACAAGCACAACAAAGAATTGTGTACCTGAGGCTATAGCTTGCTTCTGGGCCATGGACAAAGCTTGTACGGCATTTGCAAACTCTGTCGGGTTTTGAAGCATCTGTGAAGCAAATGGATGAATGGCTTATAAACAAGATGCTGAAAATGTAAATTATTGTAGATATTTCTTCAGATATAGATAGTTATAAAGATAGTTGAAAAACAACAGTTTTAAATTACTGTAAACTATTTAAAACTGTGAATCTATCAGTTCACTGAGAAAGAATGAGAGCTGATCAAAATATCTTAAAAGAGACCCAGTTTCTGAAAAAAGGTCACACTAAAACGATATAAGTTAAGATATCTTTCAGAGACTATGTGTTATGCTCAACAGAGCTTTAGTGACCCTCTCAGTCACATGACCATCAAAATGGTCACACGAAACAAGAGAACAGTTCAGCCTGAAGGTAAAGTCGAAAATGAGAGGGTCACGAAAGCTTTGCCAAACATAATATACAGACTCAGAAACTTGTCATCTGATTTAACACATATGACAAAAAAATCCACAGCAGATTCAACATTTTCAGACAAATTACAATTACACCCAACTATGAAGTCTCACATATTAGATGGATCACATGACCTAGATTTAAAAAGATTTAATAAGATTGCTGTCCAAAGCTATTTTCCACCTGTGTATAACCCGCCCTCGCCAGATAGCTGTCAATTTCCTAATGAGGAACCAAGCAACGATCAACAAAAGGAGCCAGCATTTAACACATGCATTCATCGCAATAATGCAAACAATAGTTTTGTCATCACCACATATGCCAATTTGTATGAGATGACAACGCCATCACCAAATCAAATTTTAAAATTTGTTTTTGTAAATAACATACTTATCTGTCCATGTCCATAAATGGGTTATGCTCGCGCTTAATTCCAGTGGTCCGCAATATAGTTATTTAGCATGCTAAATAAGAGTTCCTCCAAGATGTGAGATGACCCCAGTACCACTAAAGACCCCTATCCAAGTTCACAATGCACAGCTACCATGCTCAGTGCTTTCAATTATTTGCACAATCTAATGCACAAAGCACCTGTAAACGGGGAAGGTGGGAGGGAGTTTGATGGACATGGACAGGTAAGTATGTTATTTACAAAAAACATATTTTGACACTTAAAATTTGATTTTGTTACATAGCAATGACTTAGCCTGTCCATGTCCATAAATGGGTAGAATCGAGTACTAGGTCGGTGAGTAGTGTGCTTATGTAAATTCCATTGAGGAATATGCCATTCTTGCTAACATATTTTATGTTGCAAATTACTTGCCAGAGAAAATTATTCCAAAATTAGAATAATCTGTAGACAGTGTGTTTGTCACTGGTAACTATTACTGAAAGTAGTTGGGAACATCTCTCCTGGACGTGTTCGGCCCATGTTTGTTGCGATGCATAGTTATGGGTTTGGTTGTTCGAGACACAGTATGTGTAACAATTGAAAGCACTGCGCATATCATGTAGCGGTGCATCGTGGACTGGGAAGGGGGTCTCTAGTGGTAGTGGGGGTCATCTCAAATCTATGAGAAACTCTTACTTAGGATGCTAAATAACTATATTGCAGACCTCTCGAATTATGCGCATGCATAACCTATTTATGGACGTGGACAGACTAAGTAGGGGTATGTTGCCAGATATATATCATGATGTATTTGTCCTGCAAATATCCACACATAAATATAATACAAGGCAGGAAGTAACATATAAAATACCATACTGCAAGACTAATTGTAGACAACTGTCTTTGGCTTATGTTGGTCCTAAAATCTGGAATACATTTATTACAAATAACTATTTACAATATTGTACATCTCTTCATATGTTCAAACAAAGGACCAAGCGTCTAATTCTAGCAAACATATGCTAAATGCTGCTTTAATGTAATTTTGTCATGTTAAGATGTACCCGGTGTTCAGTGTTAGGTACTCGTATAATGTTGTCGTGTTAAGATGTACCTGGTGTTCAGTGTTAGGGTACTCGTATAATGTTGTCATGTTAAGATGTACCTGGTGTTCAGTGTTAGGTACTCGTGTAATGTTGTCATGTTAAGATGTACCTGGTGTTCAGTGTTAGGTACTCGTGTAATGTTGTCATGTTAAGATATACCTGGTGTTCAGTGTTACGGTACTCGTATAATGTTGTCATGTTAAGATGTACCTGGTGTTCAGTCTTACGGTACTCATATAATGCATTATTAAATAATTAGTTAGTTTATTATGAAGATGTATTTTTTTTTTTTTTTGGACACGAATCATAGTTTTAATTGCAAATATGACATGAATAAGGAACACAAGCAATGTGTTGCCTCGTTCCATTTGTTACGTAATGTATACATGTTTCATATTACTGCTACATCTGTACTATACTTAACATTATGTATCAATAAAGATTATTATTATTATTATTATAAGTCATTGTTATGTAACAACAACAACTATTTCCATCTCGGTTGGAGCAATCAGAGAAATCCGATTATGAAAGAATAACTGCATTGTGGGACATAACATTGAGTGCTGGGCATGTTTAAGTATTGTCACAAGTTCTCAATTCCTCTTGCAGTCTTTTATAATCAAAATACAGTAGAAAACAGCAGTTGGCCTCGATTTGGATGCACACACTGAATGCGTGTGTTAAACGGCTCCATCTTTTTGCAACTTTTTCTCCACGGCTCCACAGCACATTTTAGCATACAATATCATTTATCTAAGCACTGACCAGATTGGCATCAAGATGAAACGCAATTGGCAAGTGACCGGCATTGTACTGTTCTGCTGGTCGACAGTCAACTACAAAGTAGCGTACCCCATCACCCTGAAACAGAGTCACCAAATAGGGTCAACCACCCACACCCCACACCCCACACCCCACTTTCATCTCTACATGCATGATGGTAATACACAATGTATTCTCAATCAGGTTTTGATCTGATATCTAATATTAAAATGATCTATTTGCTTAGTAGTAGACACACACACACTCACACACACTCACACACACACTCACACGCACACTTGTTTAAATCTTGTTTGAGCACAACATGAAATGTAATGGATACTATTATTATTTGTAAATTAATTTTTAAAGTAACAAGATATCAGAACAGAAACGATTCTTATAAACATTGAACGGTTAAATGCTAAAGTTGGTTCTGTGTAGTTAAAACATATTTGGGCTATCAGCACATTATAATAGATACCATTTATACTATATAACAGTATTTTAAAATAAAAACGAACAGACTATGTTCCTTTAGTTTATCAGTATGTTATAATACATACCATTTACACTATATAACAGTATTTTGAAATAAAAACGAACAGACTATATTCCTTTAGTTTAGAGACAATTAATTGAGACTGTGGTCATGTTTGGGCCGTGTATACCTACAGAACCAAGGGTGTTGGCTTGGAGCAGCTCCGACACAGACACAGGAAGACAGAGAGCCTGGGCCACACATGTCTCATCCGGGGTATGATGCATCTGACTGGCCACAGTCGTACCAAATAACCCCTCATGATACACCTACAAAAAACAACCCCTTGTGATACACCTACAACAAACAACCCCTCATGATACACCTACAAACAAACAAATATCCTGATACACCTACAACAAACAACCCCTTGAGACACACCTACAACAAACAACACCTCATGATACACCTACAAACAAACAGATATCCTGATACACCTACAACAAACAACCCCTCATGGTACACCTACAATAAACAACCCCTTGTGATACACCTAAAACAAACAACTCCTCATGATACACCTACATACAAACAAATATCCTGATACAACTACAACAAACAACCCCTTCAGATACACCTACAACAAACCATGATACACCTACAACAAACAACCCCTCATGGTACACCTACAACAAACAACCCCTCGTGATACACCTACAACAAACTACCCTTCGTGATACACCTGCAATAAAAAACATCCCTGTAATACACCTAAATCACAACACAGACAAACTTGTTAGCTGAACATGAACACAACTTTATTTCAGGCCTGACCCAACAGCGATTAAACAAATTTGATATAACAAGATTGCCACCTGGAGCTATGAGCTGGTGACAGCTGTGAACAAAGAATCCAAACATGATGGTTTAAGGACTCCAACCTTTTACATTTTCATGTGATTCATCTTTATCAATTTTATCAGTTTATTCTGACTCAACTGGAATATGAGGCCCCACTCAAATGGCATACAAGGCTTGACTCAACTGGGACACAAGGCTTGACTCAACTGGAATACGAGGCCCCACTCAACTGGGATACGAGGTCTGACTCAACTGGGATACAAGGCTTGACTAAACAGGGATACAAGGCGTCACTCAACTGGGATACAAAGCATGACTCAACTGGGATACAAGGCGTGACTCAACTGGGATACGAGGCGTGACTCAACTGGGATACGAGGTCTGACTCAACTGGGATACAAGGCTCACTCAACTGGGATACCAGGCCTCACTCAACTGGGATTCAAGGCTTCACTCAACTGGGACACAAGATGTGACTCAACTGGGATACAAGGCATGACTCAACTGGGATACAAGGCATGGCTCAACTGGGATACTACAAGGCATGACTCAACTGGGATACAAGGCGTGACTCAACTGGGATACAAGGCGTGACTCAACTGGGATACAAGGCGTGACTCAACTGGGATACAAGGCGTGACTCAACTGGGATACAAGGCGTGACTCAACTGGGATACAAGGCGTGACTCAACTGGGATACAAGGCGTGACTCAACTGGGATACAAGGCGTGACTCAACTGGGATACAAGGCGTGACTCAACTGGGATACAAGGCGTGACTCAACTGGGATACAAGGCGTGACTCAACTGGGATACAAGGCGTGACTCAACTGGGATACAAAGCGTGACTCAACTGGGATACAAGGCATGACTCAACTGGGATACAAGGTGTGACTCAACTGGGATACAAGGTGTGACTCAACTGGGATATAAAGCCTGCCTCAACTGGGATACAAGGCATGACTCCCTTGGGATACAAGGCATGACTCACCCGTCGGAAGGACTGGGATGTGCGGGAGCCATAGTACTGGGCTAGGGAGCAGAAGTCCTGAACGTCTTCCGCCTGTAAGGCCGTAGGGAAGGCCTCGAGACAGTCTACAGGCAACAAACAACAGTCAGCAGCATGATATCTATTTCTGATTAATAAGTTAAAGGTCGACGGAACCGTTATTCAAACATTATACATAAACAGAATACTGTTTGACAACAATGTACCATTAAATATATGATAAATAGTTTTCGTGCAAAAGGAAGTTTTTTTAGTACATAAAAAGCATTTTGAGTAGGTGCTAGTTACTAATGTAGCCAAATTGATAGAGTGAATGTTAACTGCTAGGCACACATGAAAAACACTCCTGTAGCCCAGTTGACATAGATTTACATAACTACAATCATAAAAGGTTAGCATTGTGGACTGATGAGTGAGGGTCCATTGTAATTACAATATAGAAATAATTATGTTTTCTTATTGTGTAAAACTTACCTATAATATCTTGCCTACTGCTGTCCTTCATTGATAAAATCTGCTCTCTGAAAGTACACGACAGTAACTGAAGTAAGCTAAGTGATTTATAAACATATGACTGTACAGTCGATCCCGTTTACACGCATACACCATTTGCTCTGTTAATTTATGCAATAAACGGGTTATGCAATAAAACAAAATCGGCAAAAAGGTAAACAATTTGGGAATGGTATCTAGTGAGCAATACCAGTGTTTTCACAAAACAACAACATTTGACTTGCATATGATTTAAGAGATTTATCCCTTAGTTCTTTTAAACAAAAGAAATTATTAAAGCAATGATTTGTTGTTGATTCACTCAGGTCACACATCTGCCACAGTTAGGTGTGAAAATGTGCGCATCAGATGACCCGATGCACTAGATGACCCGATGCACTAGATGACCCGAACAAAGCACCAGAAGCCATGTCATCGCACCACTCGATGACAATCAAACTACCCGGCTCGTGCAATCGATCCTTTCCTATCTGACAGTATTTATCATCGACTAATGATGATTACAAGACATTTATGCATACAATTTTTTTCAGATTTTGAGAGCTATTTTATTCAAATATGCGGGATTTGATGATGATAGAATATGCAATAAAGCGATAATTTTAACATGGCTTTTATGCAAATGAGGTTTGGTTTTTGAAACATTATGTGTATAACCGATGTATGCAATTATGCGATATACAATTAAGTGGGATTGACTGTATATTGGGTATATATTTTGGGTTCTGGTTGACATGGACAATTTTATGATAAATATCCACCGTCATTTCATGTACATGTTGTTCAATATGAAAGCAACAGAAGTTTTTCGATCGAGGAAACTGAAATTTTCGGCTTGGATATTTTGTGATGGAATTTTAACATGGTCCCAGTTTATTTTATTTAACACATGTCCAAGTCTCAGTTATATCAAACTGGGAGAAATATTACTTGGAAGTTGGCTTTCATATTCACCGCTATCATGTGCTACCTAGTTAGGGGTGCTCACATCAGTTCGCCAAGTTCCAGAATATGTTTAGTATTACGTGGAATCAGAATCGGAAGTGTTTAGTTGACCCAAATATAAAACAAAACGGTACAATTTTCAAAACAAAAATATCTACAGCTCAATTATAAAATAATGTGTTGAAAAAATATCAGGTAATACATACATGTATTATTAGCTAAAAGGTAAAACATAAAAATAGAACA
The DNA here is from genome assembly GCA_963995525.1 of Escarpia spicata. Lineage (NCBI taxonomy): Eukaryota > Metazoa > Annelida > Polychaeta > Sabellida > Siboglinidae > Escarpia > Escarpia spicata. The sequence goes on along the minus strand of OZ023217.1, from coordinate 30,851,026 downwards.
ATAGTGATTTAATGTACGGAATAACAAACTAACAAACTAACAATGGACTGTCATTTTGTTGCTGTAGATAAGCTAAAAAGGGTCAGGGATACTGCCACTAAGAACATTGCTGGTCACTCTCGTAGCACCCACCCCAAGATTGTAATTGTCAAAAAGTTACGTTTGGCTCACTTAAACACTTATAATAACAACACAAGTGCATAGTTTGCAATAATGTAAGATAACGTAAGAATAACTAATAAATCCTTGTGTTAACATTTTGTTCCTTATGTGAAGCGCAGTGTTGTTTATTTGTAATGGAATGGGGTGTCATACCTAATGCATTGTTTGACAAAGTCATGTTTAGTCCTATTTGTAAGATTTTTGTATGGTTGTTGTCATGTATTCATGTATTAATGTTGTGAACATTTCTATTTAAAGTAAATGGTAAGTTTTGCAAATATACTGGTAATGTCATGTGCACATATTTATAATAAAATTTTAATTCTAATAATTGCAGCATGTCTATTACTTTACAATTTTTTAGTTTCTTAAACAGGGGCTCAGTATGTGAATTATATTTACTCATATTATTATAATTGCTTTTTTCTGTAGATTGATAACATTAATGAGTTATACAAAATAACTATTTAATGGACAAAATTGTTTTAACTTGTTTAATAGGCCAATTATTTAGAACATTTGATTGAAATATTTTTAATATGAATATTCCAGCTTAGGTTTTCTTGCAATGTTACACCTAGCAGATTAAAGTTTTGAACTCTTTCGATTCTGGTTTCATCTATCTTGAGTAGAAAAGGATTTACTTGTTTATTTGCCAGTTTGTGTAGTATATATATATATTAAGAGTATAGGGTTAAGGTGGCTGGATCGACTATTATATGCTTCTTTTGAATTAATCATTTCTAATATAACTTTTGAAGATAAGCTAACCATTTAGAGTTTGTCCGAGATACTAAACAATACTCCAGACCAAAAAGAATGGATTTTTTTATGTTGTTTAGATATATTTAAATGTGTTTAAAGACAATTAAAAATCACCTTAACATGGCATTATATTTCATTTTGAGAAACTCCCCAAAAGAAAAATTGTATGGTTGTAAGTACAAACATGTTATTGACATTCATACGGTTTTGTTGTTGTATACAAATGCATATTAAGTTTGATACAGCTTCATAAACATTTTGCTACAATGTTGAAAGACAGCAAAAAATCCGTACTTCATTTTTGGCACGACCCCTTCACCAAACATAAACCCTCCTGTGCAATTTTGAGTAAACACAAGTCAAGTTCATATGCCAAGTTATGGCTTTGTAAGTATTGTAGTTTTTATAAAAAGTTACATTAAGTAATACTTCCTGGTTGTTACCAATAATACAAGTGTCACCAGATGCTTGTTTTTTGTTTAGAAATGTGACTTTTTTACTGGCATATGGCTTATTTCAACACAATTTGACAGACACTTCTATTACTGAGATTTTCCCCCAAGGTTTTCCTGCCAAGTTGTCTCATGACATTGTGTTATGAAGGGGCATGTGTTGAACTTATTGTGGTAGACAAGATTGATTGGCACCTGTTGGGGTTAGTCAAGTGTCACTGCAAATTGGCATTATCGGACAATAAACAAAACTACTGCCAGTATTTGGTGATTTGACAGTGTGATGCATTTAGGTAAATATAATACAACAACATAGTGGCATGAGAATAACCTCTGAATTTTGGCAATCAAGTTGTGATAATAATAATGCAAATTCATCAATAAATTGCTTGTAATCAACATTTAAGTCTCGTGGTGGTCTATATATATTACCGACTATCACAATCATCGTTTTTAATACATTGTAGTACTTTATAATCATATTTTATGTGAATATACATAATTAAGCCTCCTCTAGTACTACTAATTTTACACAAGGAAATACAAGTATAATTTTCTAATTGAATGTTAGATAAATCATATTGTTCTGTTAACCAAGTTTCTGGGGGGTTTGGTTGTCATGTATAGCAGAGGAAATACATTGCCGCAATTTGTTTACTTTGTGAACTGATGAGATGACCCCCAATGAAGTGTCGACTCACTTGGCATTGATGAGCATGACAAGAGAGAGAAAGAAGATGAGGAACTGGTCCGTCTGTTGCAGGTAGACATCCCACATTGCCATGATGACGTCCAGGGGACACACAGACGCAAACAAACTGCGGAACTACAACACACAACATTAAAGGTAAAGGTAACTGCTGGTATAGTGCAGTATCCAGTGACTTGATTCCAATCGTTAGGACTGCTCAAAGTGCTTTACATTTCACGCAATGGTAGACCTGTTCATCTTGACTTCTCGGGAAGCATTCAGCCACACTGCAATTACTACACAAAGACTGCGAGCCATGTATGACAAGCAATCTTGATGTAGGTATGTATACCATTAAATCTGCTGAATCTATATTATATTGCTACACTGGAAATGCTACATAAAATTACAACCTATGGTTGGGATACAAGGTAGGTAGGTAGGCTTTATTTGGAATTGTATCAATCATACATACAAACATAAACAATCGGTAAAACAATCAACAAAATTATATACCATTCCAGGTTGACAGTGGAGCCAATTAAGGCTGTAACCAGTTTGTTTTAATTATTCCAATGTAACATGATAATGATTAAGTAAACTGGTTGCCTTCATCCCCAAAATAACTATTATCAACAATGATTTCATGTGTAGTGTGTTGGTTACGTTGCTATAATCAATAGAACATATATGTAAATTTAATAACATTAATATTAGATGATAGATGTTCACCTAAGTAGTCTTGCGAGAAAAAAAACATGTGGTTATGCCAAGCTTCAGCAATACCTAAGTAGAATAACGTTATATCAAACACATATGTCACACGTTTCGGGGTGGAACGAAATTAAACTAGAACACCATACCCCTTTACAACATTTGCCTTTAATGATAATATAAAACTATTTAAATTGGTTTTATTTTGTATAACAGTTGGAATTGTATTCCAGATCATCGGACCTTTACATAACAAACTGTTCGAAGATCTTTGAGTAGAACTGATGATAGGACGTATGTTACAGGTTTGTCTTGTTTTGTAAGTGAATGTCAAAGGTAAATGTAAAAATATCCGATAATGAATGTGGCAGACTCCCGTGGACATAATTATACATGAATTTTCCAACTTCAATTTCATAAATATCATGCAATTTTATTAAATTTAAACATGTAAAGAGGGGATGTGAATGTTCCCAATAGTTTGTTTTAAGACTGGAACAAACTATTTCTTGCATAATGAATAATTTTAGTTATGAGTTTTGGCTTTAGACGCCAACTCTTTGCATCATGTTTACATGAAAATAACTTTTGAAACCTACCCAACCGCTTAAATACATGTCTGGTGTGATCTTCCTCGTGTCCATAAACGTGCATAGTTCAGGATCGTGGTAAAGTAACAGTAGGCGGAATAAATGGAATGGCGTTCCATTTTTATGGCACCCTCTGAAAATTCAAACACCAAGTATATGGGAAGTATTCAGCCATGCTGTAATTACTACACTCTGGTTATCCATTCCTGTTTTCATCATTTATGTAGTGGCGATAATGTGGAGTTAAGAAAGTGTCAGCCAGTCGACTCACACAATGGTTTCCTCAACTCAAAGTCCTTAACATTCTAACCACGACTAGACCTGTAAACCAAAACAAGAAAATAACATACTATAATTTGTTTAATATGTCCCGTCGTTTATTCGTAAGTTATGTTACCTTTGTACTTTCATACTACATGTGAAATCATATGAATATGGGAAAAATATGCAAAATGGTTGCAGATTTGTTATCTTTTTTGTAGTAGCTAATGTAATAACAACAGTTCTCAGAAATTCAGATGTGAATTATAATATAAAACCCTTAATAAATCTTAAATTTTAAACATGTAATATATACCAAGACATAGGACCCACTGTAAAAAAATTGTCCCAGATATGTAATTAAAAAAAAGTCCTATTTAGCTGGCTTAAAAGCATTAAAATAATACGGAGATGTGTCATGCCCAGGACATACTCACCTTGGAATATACTTTGTTAGAAAGGCATAGGCACAATTATACAGATCAGACTTGCTGTAATTCAGCGCCAGCATGGGTTGTAGTATTTCCAGCCAGCCGTTGTGTCGTGTGTATGTCTCGCCGCGACACTTACAATAGTAGGTCAGGATCGACTCAAGGTCACTTGCCACTGACAACTTCTCTTCATCATCATTTCCCAACTTATCTACACGGGTAAGAACGTATGTTAAATTTCCATAATTTGGCACATATAACTATAAACGAGCTAGTGTATGTGTGATTTGTGTGTACATGCGTGTGTATGTGGTTATATTTTAAACGTTTTCTTCCTAGATGAAAGGTAAGTTCTTATACAACGCAGTATCCAGTCCTCGGGACTGTTCAAAGGGCTTTACACTTTACTCCCTAGCAGACTGTTCAATCGAACACCATCTCGACTTCTCTGGGAAGTATTCAGGTTGTACCTCAAGTGCCAAATTTTCAGGGTTTAATCTACGACTACAAGGACGAAACGTAACACCTTTGCTTTTTAGAAATTCTCCGTTGGTTAAGGGTTTTTACTGGATGTTTAGCATACATTATCAAATACACACAATGTTATATGTGTATTTGGCCATGGTTCCATTCCAAGCTATGTAAACAATTCACCGCTCAGTTGGGGATGTCTCAAGTAACTTGCGTGGCGAACAATTGCTCAAATTTACATTATAAAAATAACATACAAATACTTTGAAATACCATCTTCTGTGTCTGTGTGCATGTATCGCCATCTGGAGGATGGGCACATCTGCTAGTTTTTATTAAAGGTCCCTCCATAATTAAATTTGTGTCTGTCTCATTCTTACTCATTTGAGACACAATTATGTATTTTGAATCTATCCAGTTCCCCTACAACATGTCACCATGATTATATGTATTTTGAACCTATCCAGTTCCCCTACAACATGTCACCATGATTATATGTAAACTTTTTATACAAAGAAGCACAGATTTGCTGATCTGCACATATATGAGAGCACCAACAGATGCATTTTAAAATACTGACAGTTGTTTGTCTCACCCACGAGGGCTTGACAGTCTTCCCTCAGTGTGGTTTGTTCTGGCATGTCATACAGCTCATCAAAAGCAGCCAGCTGATCTCCCTTCTCAGCAACATTCAGACAAATCTGGAAGATACATTTATCAAGATATAACAAGACAACAATACATACATATACAAAAATTATAACGACTGTAAAAAATATAATGAGACTGCCATTCAAAGCAAAATGCCCATGAATGTCAATTGGACAAGAAAGTCAATAATTATAGTCCAATGATTATTCACCCATGCGAGTCAAAAATCAAAAATGTTCTGCATGACCTCCATTCCTGAATGAGAAAATCAACACCATCTCTACAATATCAATTTGGGACATAAAAGAACCACTGAGGACGACAAGCACCCTGGCAGTGACCACCCTCAGTGCCAGCATATAAAAAGGTCGGTTTGGCAATAATGTTCTGAAAAAGGCTGACTAGTTGAAAGAGACCTCATAAGATCATAACGTATAACCACAACATATACAGACTAGTCAGTTAATAGAACGTTGCCGAGTGCTGGAAACAATTAGAACTAGAATCAAAGTGATCAAATAGACAATTTCAGAAATGTGACAAAGACTGTGTTGAGAAAGCAACACAGTTACTTATGCAAACACTTTACATTCGCACTTTACTTAATAAAAAAGGAATATATATATAGCTATAACTTTACTTTAAAATTGTCATCATTGCGAATTACCCTTAATATTGATAAAAAAAATACATTGCAGGAAGCCACCTGTTAAAGATGTTGCTTCCTGCATCAATGCTAGACTTTTCTCACGTACCTGCCAAATTTCTGATCGTAAATGGTCTGGCACGGGACGTCCCTTGCAGATGTTTCTTAATGTACCAAAGTCACATCCGTCTATGAGAGCCGACTCTAAGTCTATTGTCCTGCCATAGCAAACAACATATTAAATAGCATGCGGACAGTATTTAGTGACAAAGTGTCCCCACATTTTCTAACAAACATTATTAACTTTCTGCTCAGCTGGTTACATGATAGTGCAGTTGTAGGTTGTATTCTTACTTCTTGCTAACGATTTCAAGGCGTTGATAATGTTTTGCTGTCAATGGCATATGAATAATTTAATAATATATACTGTATAGCTTATATTATATGCTCCTACCCATGGCCTATAGGCTATAAGGCTAGACTGTCTTATGAAATTAAAAGTGATACAACATAGACATGACTACCACTTTACTTTAGGCATTGTAATATCATAAACCATTGACTTATTTCATAAAGAAACTCAACAATAAAAATACAGGCCAGTGCCACTCCCCCATTCATATCAAACCAGAATCATCTAGCAGTGACCAACTTCAAGTCAAGAGTGTCTTTTTAACTTGCACTTGCACATGATTTTATAAACATTTACAACACGCACTGCACACATGCACACCTGGCGCACGCAACAAACACCACACCATCCACGAAGTCGTCAGTGACGGTAGTGGATTACTGGAAGAAGAAAGGTCTGACTCACTGTCACTCAGTGTCTGGCCGGGTGACCAAGGCTTGGACTTAGAACATAAATACGAATACTACCTGGAACGCATTGACTTATTTCATAAAGCAACTCGATAATAAAAATACAGCCAGGCGCCACTCCCCCAAATAAAACCGAAATCATCTGACAGTGACTGTCTGGCCCGAGGCTTGGATTTAGATTGTTTACTTTTCTGACATCTGTCAATGAATGTGTGTTAGTTTCACAAAAATGGTAGTCTAGTGGTCACGTGGATAACATATATAAGCACATTATGGGTGGTTGTAATAAAGCTATCCATGTGGAGTTTGTGACGACTTCACGATGCGCATTTTTGTCTTTAGAATGCCTACCAATTTATGTCTTCCAAAGCTTCCCTGGCTTCCGCCATGATTGCGAATGTTTGTAGATTGACGTGTTCCCGGAAGTCGGATTCTGGCTTAGGATGTCGCAAAAGCGGAAAAAATGACTAAGCATAATAAAACATACTCAAGCTATTAAAAAGTCATAACTATGAATATTATATTACATACATGCAAACACGATATTAGTTGCCGAAAGGTACAACATTTCAGACTTTGTGGTTGTGTAGATTTACGCCTTAATTACCCGGATACCTATCACTCGAACGCCGCAGATCATTTAGCATTGTGAATGGAGATGCATTGTGGGTGAAGTGCGCACATTTTGGCACAGGGTAAATCAACAAGGAAGAGGGCAAAATGGCGACAGGAGGAAGAGCAAGAAATGTTCAGGGCAAAAATTTCGCCGGCATCTTTAGTCGGATCCAAGGCGCGATTGCCGTCGCCGTAGCACCGCCGAAACTTGTTGTTGACAAGCGGACTATAGAAAAGTCATGGAAGCTCATGGACAAAGTGGTGAAACAGTGCCAACAAACAAAAATGAACTTGAAGAATTCGCCACCGTTTATTTTGGATATCCTGCCGGACACCTATCAACATTTGCGGCTGATCTACTCTAAGTACGAGGACAGGCTGCACCTGCTGAACGACAACGAATATTTCAGAATATTCATAGAGAACTTGATGAACAAATGCAAGAAAACCATCAAGTTGTTCAAAGACGGCAAAGAAAAGATGTTCGACGAGAGTTCGCACTACCGGCGCAGTCTCACGAAACTGTCACTCGTTTACTCTCACATGCTAGCCGAGCTGAAAGCAGTCTTTCCAAACGGCACGTTTGCTGGTGATGGCTATAGGATAACGAAGGCAGATGCGTCCGATTGGTGGAAGCACTCTTTTCCAGACAAGTAAGTGTCATTAGTTTTACTAGTTCTGAAGAACTGTCAGTGTCACCTGTCACTCGTGACTATTCTTGTCGTGACCATGTCTGCGTCCAACCAAATCATGTATCGTGATTGATTATATTGTGTAAAATGCATGTTACTGATAACTGAAAGTGAAGCTGACATGAAGATGTCATGCAACAGAGATTTGGCTTCAAAACATGGAAGCGACCTCAACATCTGCACGATTCTTCTGTCATATTATATTGAGTTATAAATCCTTATATTGTGGGTATTCGTAAATGAGAGAAACAGCATGGATACCAAGATACGATGGTAACATTCCGACGGTTACAATCGACATAGCCATCTAGACATAGGTCTAAACATTTGTCTACACTGGACAAACAGTTATTGCTTGAAGAATATTGTTCTCTGAACATAACTCATCTAGTTACTAGTAGCTATTAATTGGCCAGTTTAGACCATATAGTTTCTCACATTGGTTGGTATTATGTGAATGCCCCAGAATGCACTCTGTTATATCGGACAACCACCAGTTGACATATATATGTATAAATATATATATATATATATATCGATACTGATGCTTTGCAAACAATTTTTATTGAGATTATCAGGGTATTGGGGTTGGGTCCTCTTTGCTCAAATTATCTAGAGTAGGGTTGAAAAGATGCATATATATAACTCCAACTTACTCTGTTGGTTGATGCTTTCTTCATTTCTTTCCAGGTGGTTTCATGATTCTTAATTTCTTTGGCTATGGATATCTCAACAGTTATTTTTTTACTATATATAAATTTTAGTCTGCCTGATTTTCATTTTCCTTCCAGGTTCCTATCTAAAGCTTGTCTTATAACACTTGTGGTATCCTTCCCAAAGGTATGTCTAGCTATGTCCACTTTCTTTTTGTATAGATTTCTTTCTTGATGCAGTTTTATTGGGGTATCATTGATCATGACATATTGATCAGTGTGTCATTATTGACCTCTTTCTGGTGACTACTCTGGCATAAGGATCCCATAAATTTAATCAAATTTCACCCTTTCTAATGCAATTTCCATTAAATTGTTTTTGTTGAATTCCATTTAAAATCTTTACATACATTATTTTTAATATATTACCTGCTGTTAATATCTTCAATCCTTATTGGTTTGGATAATTTAAATTTACCAAGTTCTGAATCTGATGCGTTAATGTACTAGGATGCTGACACATGGTACAACCGTACAATGATATTACCGTATTGGTAATTGTGTTTAAGCCTGTTCAACAACGCTCATACCGAGTACCACGTAGAAAGATTGAGCGCTGTCTTGTTTCTTAGATTATGTCTTCCATGTAAACATGACACACATGTGAGTTTCTGTCATCAATCTTGTAAATGTCTAGATTTAATTACTCTATCACTAATTTAGATTCTTTAAGAACATAACCAGTACATACCATGCTATGATGAATAAAAGACATTGGTGGCAGCTGACATCTGTTTATAATTATATGGTGGCCAAATAAATAGCTAGTCTGTTCCAATATTTGTTCAACAAATATTAAAGATGGTTTAATACACCATGCATCTTTACAGAAGTTCTAATTGAAGGAGAACTAACTGACAACTTGACATGTTTAGATTGTACTGTTTTCAATTCAGTTTGATTGTGTAATTAACCCTTGTACAAAAGTAAATGTACAACTCTTCCAAATATTCTGGAAAACATATTTTATGCAATAATAATTGGCACCTCTGAACAATTGTAGAGCTGTGCATCTTTGTGCTATTTGTTATTTTATTTATTTAAAACATTAATGTACATTAATTATATAATATTGATAGTAAGTTGACATGTTGTAATTACAACTATTGTGAAGACAATTTATAAAGCAGTATACTGTAGTTGGTATGCAGTGCGTCTTGAATAAAGATTTGTCAATATATCATAATTTGCATCATGTACTGGCTGCACAGTGGCAAACTACTGAACATTCACATTAAACAAATATCTAAGTTCTTTGATAAACATGGCCTTTTTTGTTAAACATGAATATTCCATTGACTGTCGGCAAATTAGAATCTGACAAGTTCCTTTCATATGGTTTAATCTTATTCTGCCTAATAACATAGTAATTATTTCATACAGACAGTAAATAAAAATTAGTTTACTGGTTCTTGTTCAGATTATTAAACGTAATAGCAGGGATTTCCTTGGAGCATGGAAATGCGTCAGTTACGCGTTGTACGCTGGAGTGCCGCATACTTTTTTGCTGCATGTGCCCAAAAAACGTATACAAAAACGTGTCTGAGAAAATTGAGAGGCACTTGTGTAGAATCCGGGCCTACCTCTATTTTGCGCAATTTGAAGCCCAAATAGCGCTCCAGTTTGCACCCGAACACAGACAGCAGCCGCACAGACAACAAACAGAACAATGGCCTGAATGGAGTTATTTACATCACGTCTTACATTGATGACTGGACACTGAGTCTAATGAATACCCTTGTGCCTTGTCTACCCCTTGCCTGTCGTTGACATTGTTTATAAGCTTTAGTCGAGCACTGTGAACAGTGTTTGTTGCCGCCACCATATAATCACCTATCGTCAACTTTCAACTCTTGCCTAACAAAGTGCAGTCCGTTCATATGTATACAAAATAATATCCATCTGTACATTTACACTATATGCACATTTTAAAATTCATGTTATGTTTGCTAAATATTACAATTGGAGTACATTATAAACGAAAAATAAACATTTTTAAAAGCATGTTTATCAATCAAGCCTCTGTCACCACAGCTCACAAATAGTATATTAAATACAAATGCCCCCCCCGTAATCTTGGGTCGTAAACTTTGGAAAAAAGACAATGTTACATTCTAGTCTTACATGCAATAGTCTTACTGTATAGTATACTTTAATTGGGCTAATTTAATTGGGTGATTTTCCCACAACTTAATTTCCTCTCAAAAGACTGCACCGATGCAACCTCAACCATATAGTGAATGAGGCTATTCCATACATCTGTTGTACGTCTGTTCATCGCTGTATCAATGAGTTTGTTTAATGTTTAATCAACATGGTTCTTTGAATATTTTTAGTTGGTGCTCTCTCATATGTGAATCGTTGTCACTCAATGCTGCATCATATTTCTCAGTTGTAAAATGTATCTAGTTTTGTAACGTTACAGATTTTGAAGACAAAAACTTAACATGTCTGAGCTTTTATATTGATGGTTATATATTTTGTACCCAGAAATATGTCCCGTAGGAAGTCCTGAATAAAATTCAAAACAAGTTAAATAATAACATGATTACATGCCTAATATTAAAGAAATGTAATGGTCACATTTACCAGGTTATTTAAGCGATCATACTATCATGCAAATTAATTAATAAATTTGTAATCAACATAGTTCTATCTCTGATGTGCCTGCATGTCTTTTTCCAGATCGATCCCTGTAATAGGGATACTGATCAATATTCATCCTTTAGAAATTAGAATTACAACCTTCTGCACTCATCAACAGAACTTCTAATGCTGAATTCTAAGTACGTAGGATTTACCCGAGATAACATGGTGACAGTTGTTTATTCTAGAAAATGTCTAGCATGTGTTTTTGCCTATATTAATATGCAGAAACCTATTGGGGTACTGTATTGCTGTGTTGACACTTGAGGCCTGAATATTATTGTTCGTTCAGTAACCTTAAACTTAAATTTGTGTATGTTTTTATCATAATAATTAATGTTATATGTACATTATATAGTAAAGTTATATATTAATTTTATGCAGCTGTCTGTTCTAACCTCATAACCGCCCAACAGTGTTTTAACGAACCATGATATTCAAAAATACTTGACTGTTTTCTGTTTAAGTTGAATGTGCAACCTCAAATGCCATATTTATATTGCCTGCTGGTCGCTGAATGACAAGGTCGATATTCATTATTATTATTATTAATTATTGTTATAACAGATAATGATAGGTTATATTTCAAGATTGTGGATTACAAATTTAAAATACATTTCAGCAATCATGATATTAGTTACTGCTACCTGATGGTACATCACATGATTTTAAAATAATGATGATCAATTATACTTTGTACATATGTCTCTTTTAAGATACATTATTCTGGTTGTCTATAGTTGAACTACTTAACAGAGGACATCCCTGTGTAAGGAAGCTAGGGTTATCTCTAGGCAGTGGGTGGTGTTTTGCATCTCCATCATCTAGATTTCACAGTGTCAGTGATTGATCTTTAATTTTCTTCTTCAACTAGTAGGTACAAGGGACCTACTAGCTATACACAAAAGACACATTTTAAACTTCCTCCTTAGATGTAGAGGCTCCTGAATCTGCCATAAAGTTCTGGGTACACGATTGTTACTTAATTTTAAACTACTGTACTGAACAAGAAACCTCCAACTTCCTGTTTGTGAATAAATGCACCAGTCTTGACAGCTCACCTTTTCATGAATGGTGACTGGAGCTGGTCCAGGTCTTAGGTCACATGAAAGCTGTACAAAGGGGCCGACTGGTGCTGACCTCAATGGAAGGGGGCTGCTTGAAGAAAGTGTTTGTACAGTGCTCAGTGGCACACACCACAAAGTAAAACTTTACAGTGGATGACCCCCATGGATAGGCCAATCAATTAGGCCTTGTTTGGATGCATGTGGGGGTGAATGATTCAACATTTACAAGGTTAATAAATGAGACACCCACCATGTGTGTTACCTTTCAAAACAACTGTCACACACACACACACACACACACACACACACACACACACACACACACACACACACACACACACACACACACACACACACACACACACACACACACACACAGCCATGCTGTATTTACAATGCAAGAAAATGGAAGTTCCGTGTACATTCCCTATTTCTCAGACCAAAGTTGTTACCGTGTTCAGCATCCTCAACAACATTAAAGTGTTTTGGATAGCTATTACATTTTAGTATTAAGCTTATACGAGCTGATCTGTGATGCTAGGATAAAGTTCTTGGAAACTACAAAGTAATTGACTGTATCCTCTCAATTTAAGGAATTCGTCAATAATAATAATTTGGGTGCATGAGATAGAAACCTCACACAGTGTTGTTGAAAGTCTGTTTGTAATGCTGTATCCATGCTTGTGATACAGCAAGCATCAAAGGCAGCCTTTTCAGTTTATTATTGCTTGTCGTCTCAGTTATTGGCCTGCTAAAAGTTGAAATATGTGTGTGGTTAAATGTTAGAAACAGTTTGAGGTTATGTGTGCTTCCAGAGACTCTGCTAAACTCAAACAAGTGCTTTCACTTTCAGACTATATGATAGTGTTACAATATGTCACATTGTCATTATAATGTCAATTTTGAGAACCACAACCAAAAAGCTGGAGTAAAATAATAATTATTTACTGAAGTAAATGTAGCGAGTTGTCATAGTCAGCCAAATGAGCATCTACACATTGCCATACTGCAGACAGTAACCTGTAGTCCTTGAAACCAATACTTATGATATTGTAAGACATAATGTCTATTGTGTTGCTTGTGCATATTTGCTTTGCACAGAGGGCAGTAATAAATAGTTAATCAAGGTATCGTCTTACTAGAGGATGTGTGTGTGTGTGTGTGTGTGTGTGTGTGTGTGTGTGTGTGTGTGTGTGTGTGTGTGTGTGTGTGTGTGTGTGTGTGTGTGTGTGTGTGTGTGTACTTGGACCTGTGCACAGTGGCAGTAGACTAACATTATACCTCTGATGGCAGACAGCCATTGTTCATATATTTAGCCTGTGGCTCCACATGGCTTCAGGATGGAAGTTAATGTTCAATAATTAATTTATCTTTGGCATTTGTGCTACAACGTAAATTTTAGTGTGTTTGGTGTATGTTTCACTGTCCTTGCCGCTTAGTATGGTTTGACATGATTTGACACTGATAGGCTTATTGTATATTAAAAAATTATCATGTTAGTGCTCGTCAACTCTGTTTGGGTTAGTTTATATATGCGTACATACATGTGCATATTATTCATGTCAAATATGTACATGGTATGAACATACTTTATAAATGCTCTTGATTAAGCATAGCCTAATGTTATATAGACCCTGTGCTTGACATGTAGCTCCACAAGCCTTATTGTAATATGAGTATGACTACCTTCAACTTGCCAGCACTGATGACATAACCAGCAAAACACTGATTGATGGTCAATCAGTTCCACTGTACAGCCTCATCTAAATCTGAATCGTGTAAGTTTACGTTGATTGAAATTCATCCATAAATTATTTATATATATATATAATTAGGACATATATTATTATAGGACAGTTAGTTGTAACCTCGGAAATGGTAGCTAAGAAAATAAGGGCTATGAAGGATAATAAATCACCTGGAGTGGACGGGATTCCGCCCAAACTACTATTGGAAATTGTAGAACAAATTAGCGCACCGCTTGCAACAGTTTTCAATTTGTCATTAGAAGAGGGAGTGGTTCCTTTAGAATGGAAAGAGGCAAACATTATACCGTTATTTAAAAAAGGTTCGAGAAACAAGTCAGAGAACTATAGACCAGTGAGTTTAACATCAGTGATTTGCAAATTATTAGAAAGACTAATTAAAGATCACATGGTGGATTTTCTTGTTAAACATAACTTGATAAACCCATCTCAACATGGGTTTTTAAAAGCGAGGTCATGCTTAACAAATATGTTATGTTTTTTGGAAGACATCACTAGGTGGGTAGATGAGGGATCACCAGTAGATATCATCTATTTAGATTTTCAAAAAGCTTTCGACAAAGTACCACATCAAAGATTACTCCTTAAGCTAAAGGCCCATGGCATAGGAAATGGTATAATAAACTGGATAGAAAAATGGCTGAATGACAGAAGACAACGTGTAGTAGTTGATGGGGAGGCTTCAAACTGGAAATCGGTATTGAGTGGGGTACCACATGGATCAGTACTAGGACCTATATTATTCTTAATATATATCAACGATTTGGACGATGATATAGCAAGCAAGGTGTTAAAATTTGCGGATGATACAAAAGTGTTTAGAAGGATTAAAAGTGATGGAGACAGACAGCATTTACAAGATGATCTTGATAGGTTGATCAAATGGTCTGAAAAGTGGCAAATGCTGTTCAATTTTGGGAAATGTAAATGCCTCCACACAGGTCATGGGAATGAAGAGGTAAAATATAAAATGAGGGGTACTGTTCTAAGTACTACTGTAAAAGAAAAGGACTTAGGGTTAACCATTAGTGCTGATATGAAGGTTTCAGAGCAGTGCGGAATTGCAGCGTCAAAGGGAAATCAAATCCTTGGATTAATTAGGCGAAATATAGCGTATAAGAAAAAAGAATTAATACTACCGCTGTACAAAACAATAGTGAGGCCTCATTTAGAATATTGTATACAAGCATGGAGGCCATATCGCAAGAAGGACATAGATATGCTAGAAAGAGTACAGAGGAGAGCGACTAAAATGATACAAAATCTGAGGGATCTTAGTTACGAAATACACCTAAAAGAATGCGGTTTAACAACACTAGAGACCAGGAGATTGAGAGGAGATCACATAGAAGTGTTTAAAATATTGAATGGTTATGAAAATATTGATAGAAACATTTTTTTCTCAGTTAAGAAAGATAGAAGGACCAGAGGACATGAAGCTACATTAGTAAAGGAGCAGTGTAGATTAGATATAAGAAAGTTCTCATTCTCACAAAGGACTGTAAATGAATGGAACAGATTATCTCCTGATTGTGTTGGTGCTAGTAGCGTGAATATGTTTAAAAATAAAATCGACACACCTTAAAAAGGCGGGATACATGTAGATAAAAAGTATTGGACTCTCGATAAGCCAAAAGGCTTCCTTGTCCAACTGCCATCCAGAGTAATTTTCTGGATGGCAATCTTGTTAAATCTTGTTAAATAATATATATATTATATATATATATATATATATATATATATGTATATGGTGCCTTCAATGTACTGGTGATTTATTGCACTGTTAACAATATGAAAATTGCTCTGAACAAAATTGGTACATAGCTCTGCCACTGCATCTAGATGTTGGTGTCAGAAGAATAATCCTTTTGTATTTTGTGAAGCAGATATTGGAATTGTTAACCATATCATATAAAACAATCGTGGACTTTTAGTTTAAACACTGGCACTAGGTATAGTTTCTTAGGGAAGGAAATGTCAAGAGTTAGTATTGGAGAATGTCAGAGGACAACTCCCAGTAGGAGTTGACATGTGTCCTTACAAGGATTGCTACTATGCTGGAGAGACAATTTGTTTCTAATTGAGCAGAAGGTTTTACGACAACGCGTAGATTTTTCCATCAACGTAGTTTTAAAAAACACCGCCTTTCATTTTGTCACAAAAGACACATGAGATCTAGTTTAATCCTGTCCTACAAACGTCACTAGGCTATTTGACTACACTGTCTGCTGGTATACATGTACTCTCTACTGTCATGACCACATGGCAAATACGCCAAATATATCCTTTTATGTATGACGCCTAGGAAACTAATTCTGTCACACTAGGTGGGATAATTTGAACTACAAAATATAATATTTATATGTGGCCAGATAGACTCGGTCCTTGTCAAAACTTAATATTAACAACTTAAAAAATGCAATTATTAGTAATAATCACCACAGGAAAGTTGGTAAGTTTATCAATACTTTTGTTGGCTGTAATTGAACTCTTATGTGCATTGTGTTATTGTAATTGACAGTTGAACCCAGTCCTGTAGAATGCAGTACAGCAAATTGCTAAGTTCATCGTGTTAGTAGTGTTACAGACTTCACATTTGTCCTCCTAATTTCACCTCGACCTTGACAGTATAGTCTGGGTGTGTACTACAAGTACGCGCAGTTCACTTCCTGGGGGCGTTTATATCTGTTTGTTCAAGGCTAGTGTTTTAATACCCTTCTAGTTCTAGGACACAGGTGTCCGTTCAACTTTGTTGATGATTCAAACTGTAGCCAGTATCGCCCCATTGGGGTAAGACCACAACTGATTTCCCATCTATGCAGACAGTCATTATGGTGCTTCCTGGTATCCACAGAACATTTTAAAAGAATTTTCTTTAAATGTTCACAGCATGTAAAACATTAATCAACTGACCTCATGCAGGTAATTCATGAAATGACATACCTCTTTTTTCAGAACAACTCCAAACCTGTTACCCCTCAATTTAAATCCAGTGACTTCTTACTGATTTAGAAATGAGCACGAGCAATTGGCATATTTCCATCAAGGAAACCATCAACTAATGGACTAAGTCACTAATGGTATATGAAACTTTAACTTTAGCAAGTTTTCCCATGTAGCATAACATGATGCTTGAAAAATTTCACATCCCACTCCCAATCATTATTTTCCTCGGGTGTTTTTATGAGGGTAATGACAGATGAATTCTAAATGTGGCCATTGGCTGCATTGACTCAGACAGATGGAGTACTTAAACTGAAGGGGTCTGATCTGTGACCTCAATTCCAGCCAATCTATGCTGTTACATGGTGTGTATGTGGACTGTTGAAATGTGATGTCACAGCTGTATGTCATAGGTCACTTCCTGTGAATGTGCTCCAGACTTAGTCACTGAACATGAATGCATTATATCCTTGATCCTTATTAATGTTTCAAACAAAAAGAACCTAAGAACTGTGGTTGGGTAATTGTGTACTGTAATTACAGTTACAGAGCAATTACAGTGTTATATATTTGTTTTTTAACTGTAATTATATTTCAGTTTTTAATATGCTTTGTTTGTATATTATAATTGACAATTGTAAATATAAGTGCTCAGTAAATGTAAAAAACCAAGAATGTGTGGATTCACATAAACCTTGTATAAAATGAGTGCTCAGTAATGAAATGATACATACATGTGTCTATTGAATCTAGCCGTCTTTAAATTATGAAACAATGTAACAGTAATATTTTACATTAATTAAAATATGATGTTTATACAACCCTATATATACAGTAGTATATATATATACTACTATATGATACAATAAAAATTGTTGCTGTACTGGTAATTAATTTTGTTGGTAAAAAGTTTCAACTTAACTATTATAATAGTATCGTGTAACTATCCAAGACGTGGATGAGTTTTTCTGTGGATGGTCATTAATCATCACATGGGCAATTCCAAGATAAGTTGGAACTTTTTACCAACAAAATTAATTACTGGTACAGCAACAATTTTTATTGTATCATTTAATAGTATGTCTGTACCTTATAAAGCACATAAATATTATGTGTTTTCAAATAATTTGATATGCTTGTTGCATCACCAAAGTTGATTAGTGAAAAAACATATTTTTGTCATCTCAGCATTTGTATTTCAAGTAAAGTTATGACATGTGTATACTTTATTAGTAGAGTGCCAAATTTGAAACAAGTGGCACGCTAGCAAGAACAGGGTAGCTTCTTTGAAATACTGCTAGAACTAAATTGTTTCACAAAATGTTTTTTGAATAATATCAAGTATCACCTATTTACGAGGTATGCCAAATGCCACGTAAAAAACAAAAAATACAAAAAGTTGTGTTATTTTGATAACACTAACTCATATTTCCTTGTCTTTTTGTATGCAATGGTAACTTTATGAACAGTATCCAACCATGCGTATAACAATTAAAAAAAATTGTAATGTGTCTGTTAGCCCGTAATGAATGTGGCATCCGTTATGGACATGGCATAGAGTAATACTGCGATGCCATGTCTGTAACATCAGTTTAAGTTGTTTTTGCATTACTCTGAAATGAATACTGTCACTTGATGATGCTATGGCTTCATTGATAGATCATCTACCAAAGACTACCATCCTTTTGTGATATGTCTGTAAAAAGGTCTCATAAAGTGACACACTAGCACTGTCCAGCATGCATATTGTAATATAAACAGGTAACATGTATCGGTATACAAGAAACCTTAACATCTTCTTGCATAGTTCAGTGAGGTCTGTTACAGAAATTTATCCTTATGTATTCAAAGATGAATTGCAGCCTGTACACTGGGATCAAACACAAAAAATAATTGTATATTTTTATGTACAAACTTTTCACATTGGCAGTTGTTTCTGATAGCATATTTGATAAAAAGACAACAACCCTAGCAAGAACGACTAAAGACTTGGTTAGATGGGCCTTGAGTCTTTTATTTCAAAAATGGATACATTCTCTCTCTCTCTCTCTCTCTCTCTCTCTCTCTCTCTCTCTCTCTCTCTCTCTCTCTCTCTCTCTCTCTCTCTCTCTCTCTCTCTCTCTCTCGTGCTGCATACAAAATTCTGGTGCTTTGTGGTTTATTTTTGCCACCTCACAAAGGAAGGGCCATGTTGATGGAGTTGGTGGCTTATTGAAACATGCAGTGTGTGACATGCAGCCAACTAGTTGGGGGCTACAGATGTTAATTCATCTGTACAGGCATATAATAGTATTAAGTGTTAGATGGATCCATCAGATTGGTAATTTGCACCCAACAATAAAATTGCCACACAACATTTGTGCAGTGACACCCGGCATTAAGACCAGCCACCACATCAAGTGGCAGGGTGGTGAACTGCAGATCTTCTTAAAGTGAACTACTTCAAGCAAGATGCTTTCATGATTTAACAGTGCCATCACAACCAGGAATGGGAGGCTCTATTGCTTCCATGAACATCTGCATTTGCCATTTGAAGCAACTTCATAGTACTATGCATGTTAAGCAAAAATGCATCTACAATGCGGAATTACCTACTACTACCAGTAGCTTTGGTAACAAAATTTCCCTATATTATAATTATATATATACAGTCTGCTGACTAAGATGTGACTAAGAATACATTTAAATTATAAATTCATGTTTACTTTAATTTACCATTGATAATTTGAAAAGATTAGTGTCTTTCAAATTTGTGTTATTCATAATTTTGTTATATTTTACTGAATATTTGCATATAATTTCATAACACTTTCCTGATAACGCATAGCTGGTATTAAATTGTTAATTAAAACTTTAATTACTAGTTTTCTGTGTTTGTACACAACTTACTATCAACTGAATGTTCTAATTAATAATATATTACCATTATTTAGCCAATATAGGCTGAATAAGGACAATGTGTCATTGAACAATTTGCATGATGCCAGGTCCATAACACTCATGTCACGTCCATAACACTAATGTCACGTCCATAACACTCATGTCACGTCCATAACACTCATGTCACGTCCATAACGGACCTACAATTGCAGACAGCTCCAAAATTATTGTCAATATAAACTAATCTAATCATACATTAATTATACCTATTATTAAGCTTATTAAAAATAATTATTTTTTAAATGCATCTTATATAACAGAGCAGAGTTTTGCACTTATGTTTTACTGAGGTCAAAACAGGTTCTGTAGCATGCCACGTCCATAATGGTTTTTCATTAATCAATATAAAATACTAATTAATTTTTCCTAATATTAATTAATGTGCAGTACTGTACACAAGACATCGTATTAACATAATCCATCATTCAAAAGGATGTGATATAAAATCTTTATACACTATTAAAATGAAAACACACAATTTTGTCCATACTGCTGGAATTGCCTATATGCCCAGAGCATATATTTTAACATCAACATCTGGTATTGTGAATCTGACCAATATTGTGTATATATTGCCTCTCATGCTGGTGTGAAATGCGCATTCAAGCATTAGCATAGCACATGCCGTACACACATTCTAGACATTGCCATCAGGCAGATCTGGCTGGTTACTGCTGGAACACTGAGAGCATCAGAATAAAAACTTGACATATGCAGGGCAAATAGGAGAGTGCAGAATGGGTTCAACGACTCGCTGTCACAGACTCCACTTCCTGTAATGTGACTACAGACAAACATGTGCACACAGCGCATGGATACAGACATGTTTACAGGAAGACAATCCTTACACCTGGGGGGATACAACATTAGGTAAAGCCAGACATACTGCACACTTTCCAATGTGTACATGTCATCTTCTTATTTCTAGAGAGGTTTACGCAGCAGCAAACATTTCTAATTAATAACTGTACTCAGGCGTACAAGCTGTGTTGTCGAGAAAGGTTTGTTTGCACACACACACATCCCAATTGAGGCCAAAGTGTTCCACTGTTTGAGAAGTTGGAAGTTTCAAGAGGGTGTAGTTGGAGGTTTCAAGATGTATAGTTGGAGGTTTCAAGAGGGTATAGTTGAAGGTTTCAAGAGGGTGTAGTTAGAGGTTTTAAGAGGGTGTAGTTGGAGGTTTCAAGAGGGTGTAGTTGGAGGTTTCAAGAGGGTGTAATTGGAGGTTTCAAGATGGTGAATCTGAAGCTGAAAGGAGTAGGCCAACTTATGGAGGATGTATTTTTTGTCCGAAGGGTTTTTTGGTGAGCAGTGATTGGGGGATGCTGTTAGAAATCTAAAAATTCACCTACTCAAAAGAAAACCATGTAATTTTTTATGATAACTAAGGTTAAGATTTATATATATATATAGATATTATGTGTGTGTGTGTCTATATATATATATATTCATGTACTTTGTGTTAACAATCGTGCTCAAAAGTAAGTTGGTTTAGGCATGGATTCTTTTTGTAAGGAAGCATGAAAGTGGATTGATATAGTTGCTCAAGTGTACGAACCCTGCCTATTGAATAGGCTGTTGCAGACACACATTGTCTCCCGACCAATGTCCACAGGTTGTCTGTACAACATACGAGACATTACAGAAAGTAGTGTCTGTGACATTCAGCTGCTGAACCCGTTCTGCACTCAGTCAGCTACATTTAAAAGTCTATTTTGATGGTTTGAGTGTCCCAGTAACCAGCCAGATCTGCCTGATGACAATGTCTAGTATGTGTGTATGCCCTGTGGTATGCTAATGTACATATGTGCATTGGTGTCACGTTTAGGCCCACACGACCAACTCTGTTAAATGTAACTGACCCAGGAAGTTCTTATGACATGACAAGGAAAATGTATACTGGATCTGTGTTCCTGTATAGATCATCATTAAAATGAGTGTTTGTTCACGTCACGTGGTTTACTCAGAATGTATTTTCAAGACGTGAGATTCTAGAGAAATCTTATGGTAACATCAGGCTTTCTATCACAATGGCACTATCCATGCAATTTAAATTATGTGTCTCCAACAAGGTTATGCAATTGTAGTAATGCTGGCATAATATTCTTGATTGTAGTTGCTAATGGTTAATTTTTATTAATTCTTGTTGATGCATAGGTCCACAAAGATGCCTTTTGTTTCCCTTTAAACAATGGTCATTAGGAAATATATGCAACTTGCAACACCAATGTTGACTACTTTGGAGTAGATCCAGGACTTCAGTTGCATGAATCCTTGATGAAAACATTCAGCAAACAAAATATTTCAGCACTGGTAAAGAAATTGCGTGACTACTTTGGGTGTTGTAGCATGCACCAAGGAAGCTCACTGTGTAGGATGTATTTGATGGCACAGAGTGTCCGTTATAGCCTGGTTAGGAAGGACTCACTTCAACGACTTGAGTACCTCTTCATACAAGCCCCAGATACCGTAAAGTTTCGCATAGAGAATGCAGCTATAAGTGAATGCACCACCCGTACTAAATCCTCTTGTTAGATCTACACATGACAACTTAATATCATGTAGTTCTTGTCTAGAGGGGGCCTATGGGTGGCTGTTGCAGTGTTACCAGAATACACATACTTCCGTGCCAGGTCATAGGTCTGTCAGCAAGTTATACAAAATTTTTGTAAAATGGCTGTTTTTGTTACTGGAAGCCAATATTTCCTGGGCAGTATGAGAACCACCAAACTATCAGACCACTTTGCCTGTCTGTGTAGTCCAATATGGATCAGGAAATGTTCATTTGTCCCAATGCCTTACCTAACTTTATTTATCCTCTGACCTCATGGTGCAGTGCACCTTCTCCAGTTTGTCCTGTCTCTAACCACCTGTTTGACAACTTTGCATGTTTTCCACTGTAGATGTTGTCTCACTTTCTGTATTGTTCGTTTGTCCCAATTGCAAGAAGACATGTAATAGAGAACATTTTCTTAAATAAAAATACTTGAAATTGTAAAACACAACAAAAACAGTAAAACGCAAATGATCTGTTTAGAAGTTAGATACTTGTATTCATGACAGCTTTCAATACGGGTTATCATTCACCATGAGTCAACTGTGTCCATGGGATGTCCTTGTAGCATTAGCTTTTCAAACTTTTATACTAGTTATAGTTATAATAATTATAACATTGTTTCCTTTAGTGTAACATTAATACTTACGGTCATATTAACAGTCTGACATTAGGGTGTTTTATTGCATGGGACCATATGACATGTTTGAATATCCTATGTTCTCCATGTCTGCCTCAATTCCCTCAAACAATTCTGTAGCATGTTGTGTTCTTGCTGCCACATAAAACCCATGACATTGACACGGACAGAGAGGCCAGATGTGCGTCAAAGTCTCAAATAGAGATCTGTCACATTCATATTCCTTTTTCATTGACTTCCTGTGTGCCCACAGTTTGAGATTCATTTGGAGAAGTATGCATGAGAATGTTTACTACTGCAGGTAGAGGAAGTACTTATAATTATATCTCCTTATAGAAGAGTTCTTTTATGATGTGTCAAATTGCATGTTGTCATTAGGATAGTATTCACAATCAGTAGTGTTCAGGCAACCTGTTTTAGGTGCATTAAAGTAATTATTTCCAATGAATAATGCCAACATATATCTTTGAAATGTAGCCACATAAATAATATATTGGAAATACTTTACCTACAATACTTCACTTTGAATTTTCTAGAGCACTTAGTGATGTAGAGAAGCTGCCAATCCAGGGCTCTTGCCAGATATAGGACAAGAATGTCAGCAAACTCAAGGTGTGGCATAAAAGGTCACAAAGTCAAAAATGAATATTGTGGGGTTGGGCCTCTAATGCAGGAGGCCGGGTGGGGAAAAATTACCATCCACCTTTGCTAATCTGATTTGTCATTTAATAATTGTTTGTAGTACCTCGATGATAGTATCAGTTGTTTAGCGCTTAAGCTTTATCTCATCGAGTGATGTATTTGGTTTGTTCCTGTTGGTTACAATTATTAAATGACCGTTAACAACTACATTAATTCTTGTTCAATTATTATAGCAAACAAGCTCAGGGTTCTGCCAGTAAGCATCAGCAGGGTATAAATATATATAGCATTACATATTTGTGGATTGTGGCTTGGTGATCATCAAGTTTTTGTAAGATAATTAGTCGCTACAGTATATATATATATATAAAGACCTGTATATATATATATATATATAATTTAAATTCAGTGTGGCAAACTTGGAGTATAATAAATGCTAAAAATAGTATCAGAAATGAGATCGTTTGATTGGTAAAGACGTGTTATATTCCCACAATGTATTGGAGTGGGTGGGCAGTATATTTAATGAATAATAAACAATATCCGGTTTTTAAGTTTGAGAACTTGTGTGATCACCCCTAAGAATGATTGACCTCGTTATAAATAAACTAATTCCAATGTTTGTGTGGTTGTTCTCCAAGGCGAGGTTTATATTCTTTTGTGTGCTACTTCATTGTATATTGTATCTATGTAATGTTATCTGATGACAGAGTCATGGCCAGACTCTCAATATACGTTGATACCGATACCCCTGGTTTAGTTTATCTACATCAACCTGATAGTTCATGGTCAGGATGTTGTTAATTGATTATATCATACATTGATTGTTTCTACTTTTATGTTATATATTCTACTTAACACATGTATGTACTACTTGTGATCTTAACACATGTATGTACTACTTGTGATCTTAACACTTATTCAGTATTTCATAACTGAGCTGTAGATAATTCTGGTTTTTGAAAATTGAACTGTTTTGTTTTTATATGTGGGTCACATAAACATTTCTGATTACGATTCATCACTGTAATTCCACTAGGTTGCCTTTCTGGTGAGAATAGGACATCACACTTTGATTTTATTAGTTGAAATCTGATGTGTTTTTGCCTGTACAGCTGTCATGAATAGGACACTGTAATGTGTACTTTGAGAATCTCATTTCCCTGCGTTCCAAGCACTTTTGACAAGAACCCTGTGTAGCCTTCCCTGGTCCAAAAACCGGCCACTAATGGCAAGACAGACCAAATGGCCTCCCAGGCCCAAAGACAAGCCAATAATAGCCTTCCCTGGCCCAAAGACAGGCCACTAGTGGCCTTTCCTGGTCCAAAGACAGGCCATGGCCTTTCCTGGTCCAAAGACAGGCCAATAATGGCCTTCCCTGGCCCAAAGACAGGCCACTTGGTTTACAGTAGAACGCTGCATGCTAGACTGATTTTCTTTAGCCGAAAAACTGGCTGATCATTTCTGACGATGCAAGCACTCCAGTTGTGGGGCCATCCTGTTGCATACCTCGAGTTTGTTACGCATCAAACATGTCGAGAAATCATTGTGTAGCCTCGACGCCAGCCAAAGCCAGCAGGTTCAACAATTTCTAAATTATACATGTCTCGGTGCATCAAAACGCAGACAGGATGACGGTCGAATGTCTGCTTATGTCTGTCATGTTAGATCAATGGGTCGGCGCCATGCAGACATCCTGCAGCACCAAGCGGGTTATAAAGCAATATATTACATGCTCGGCAATACGAGTTAAGCTGCAGGGAAACTTAGGCTTATCAATATATTATTTGACGTGTATCATGAAGAATACTCAGCACTATGGACAGCGCACCCAATGCACAAGATTTATGTGTGAGATTTTTGTGGTGTTACGTTGATAACAAGTAAAACGATTTTCATATCGTGTGTCTATATGTCATATACAGAACATAGTTCATGTTGCGATGTCAATATTAAACAACATAGTCAACTGAAGAGGGATTTGCAGGCCTTGAATTTGGTGGCGGCCATTTGCAGCAATGTTGCTGTCATGACTAAAAACAAAAAATTGACATGTCTTGCCCGTATTTTGACCAAATTCAAGGTGTGGATTTGAGTTTTTAAATATAACATTCCAGCTACTTCGTACAAAACAGTAATGTGCCATGCATGATTGTAACATGCGAAGTATTACGCACACAGCACAGATCATGATATCAGACACACACAGCACAGATCATGATATCAGACGCACACAGCACATATCATGATATCAGACACACACAGCACAGATCATGATATCAGACGCACACAGCACAGATCATGATATCAACCGCAGATCATGTAGACATTATGGTACAACTGCAGAGCAAATTTTACAGATCATGTACTGATCGTGATGTTCATGTGATATTATACACATTTAGTTTGCCTATCTAGACGAGAATGTAATATCATCATGCTACACACAGTGCA
Organism: Escarpia spicata; assembly: GCA_963995525.1. NCBI lineage: Eukaryota > Metazoa > Annelida > Polychaeta > Sabellida > Siboglinidae > Escarpia > Escarpia spicata. The sequence goes on along the minus strand of OZ023217.1, from coordinate 30,824,698 downwards.
CCATGCGCATAGCATGACAGTCAGGTAGCACCGTAGCTCATGTAAATAATGTCATAACATCATGCTACACACAGTGCACCACGCGCATAGCATGACAGTCAGGTAGCACATGTAAATGATGTCATATCATCATGCTACACACAGTGCACCACGTGCATAGCATGACAGTCAGGTAGCACCGTAGCACATGTAAATAATGTCATAACATCATGCTACACACAGTGCACCACGCGCATAGCATGACAGTCAGGTAGCACATGTAAATGATGTCATATCATCATGCTACACACAGTGCACCACGCGCATAGCATGACAGTCAGGTAGCACCGTAGCACATGTAAATAATGTCATAACATCATGCTACACACAGTGCACCATGCACATAGCATGACAGTCAGGTAGCACATGTAAATGATGTCATATCATCATGCTACACACAGTGCACCACGTGCATAGCATGACAGTCAGGTAGCACCGTAGCACATGTAAATAATGTCATATCATCATGCTACACACAGTGCACCACGTGCATAGCATGACAGTCAGGTAGCACCGTAGCACATGTAAATAATGTCATAACATCATGCTACACACAGTGCACCACGCACATAGCATGACAGTCAGGTAGCACATGTAAATGATGTCATATCATCATGCTACACACAGTGCACCATGCGCATAGCATGACAGTCAGGTAGCACCGTAGCACATGTAAATAATGTCATAACATCATGCTACACACAGTGCACCACGCGCATAGCATGACAGTCAGGTAGCACCGTAGCACATGTAAATAATGTCATATCATCATGCTACACACAGTGCACCACGCGCATAGCATGACAGTTAGGTAGCACCGTAGCAAATGTAAATAATGTCATATCATCATGCTACACACAGTGCACCACGTGCATAGCATGACAGTCAGGTAGCACCGTAGCACATGTAAATAATGTCATAACATCATGCTACACACAGTGCACCACGCACATAGCATGACAGTCAGGTAGCACATGTAAATGATGTCATATCATCATGCTACACACAGTGCACCACGCGCATAGCATGACAGTCAGGTAGCACATGTAAATAATGTCATAACATCATGCTACACACAGTGCACCACGCACATAGCATGACAGTCAGGTAGCACCGTAGCACATGTAAATAATGTCATATCATCATGCTACACACAGTGCACCACGCGCATAGCATGACAGTCAGGTAGCACCGTAGCACATGTAAATAATGTCATAACATCATGCTACACACAGTGCACCACGCGCATAGCATGACAGTCAGGTAGCACATGTAAATGATGTCATATCATCATGCTACACACAGTGCACCACGTGCATAGCATGACAGTCAGGAAGCACCGTAGCACATGTAAATAATGTAATAACATCATGCTACACACAGTGCACCATGCGCATAGCATGACAGTCAGGTAGTACATGTAAATGATGTCATATCATCATGCTACACACAGTGCACCACGCGCATAGCATGACAGTCAGGTAGCACCGTAGCACATGTAAATAATGTCATATCATCATGCTACACACAGTGCACCACGCGCATAGCATGACAGTCAGGTAGCACCGTAGCACATGTAAATAATGTCATAACATCATGCTACACACAGTGCACCACGCGCATAGCATGACAGTCAGGTAGCACATGTAAATGATGTCATATCATCATGCTACACACAGTGCACCACGTGCATAGCATGACAGTCAGGAAGCACCGTAGCACATGTAAATAATGTAATAACATCATGCTACACACAGTGCACCATGCGCATAGCATGACAGTCAGGTAGTACATGTAAATGATGTCATATCATCATGCTACACACAGTGCACCACGCGCATAGCATGACAGTCAGGTAGCACATGTAAATAATGTCATAACATCATGCTACACACAGTGCACCACGCGCATAGCATGACAGTCAGGTAGCACCGTAGCACATGTAAATAATGTCATAACATCATGCTACACACAGTGCACCATGCGCATAGCATGACAGTCAGGTAGCACATGTAAATTATGTCATATCATCATGCTACACACAGTGCACCACGCGCATAGCATGACAGTCAGGTAGCACATGTAAATGATGTCATATCATCATGCTACACACAGTGCACCACGCGCATAGCATGACAGTCAGGTAGCACATGTAAATGATGTCATATCATCATGCTACACACAGTGCACCACGCGCATAGCATGACAGTCAGGTAGCACCGTAGCATATGTAAATAATGTCACATCATCATGCTACACACAGTGCACCATGCGTATAGCATGACAGTCAGGTAGCACCGTAGCACATGTAAATAATGTCATATGCAAATAATGTACAGATTGTGACATATCACATTCTGTACATTAAAAGTTGGATATATATATATATATATCACGGTTTCACTTTGGATATATCCAGATTGTGATATCTAAGTTGTGATATCCACATGAGATGTGTGGCTATCATGGTATCCAAGTTGTGATATCCACATGGGATATGTGGCTATCATAATATCCAAGTTGTGATATCCATATGGGATGTATGGCTATCATGCAGTGCACTGGCTAATAGTGTCCTGTTGTGGGTTATTTGGTTCATGAATTACCAGGCCAGCTGCTGTAGAGCAACTGAATAATTAATGTCATTTTCATAGTAACTTGTGGGATTAATTATTTATTTGCAAATTTTGTTCACTAAATTACAGTTGCCGAGCACTGAGATTGTTGGGGGGTATATTGTGAATATATAGTACTGGACATATAATCTGCTTTATGGGTAAGACCGTGAGACCATAGACAGTGGCTGGATACTTCCCAGAGAAGTTGAGATGGTGTTTGATTGAACAGGTCTGCCAGGGAGTAAAGTGTTGCGTGCTTTGAGCAGTCCTGAGGACTGGATACTGTGCTATATAAGAACTTACCTTTACATTTTTATTATTTCCATTAGTGGCCAATACAGTGGTTTTTGAACCCACTGACAATATGTCCTATGATTTTCTTTACATTTTCACAGCCATTAATTGACATTACATGTGAAATTGTGAAAATAGCATCCCTGTTTTTTATGTCAGGCACATTCCTGATCCACAAGCAGCAGTGAAGTTCATTGACATCGCTAGAAAGCTCTAATTTTAGGTTACAGAAAAACAGTAAATCTACCCACTTTTCCAGTACTCATGTGCTGTAAAAAATGATCACTCAATGCAACCCATACTTTCCAATGCATACGTTATGATGATAATTGCAGTTCTAAGCTTTGTTGGTCGGTGACCCTATCGTAACTACAGCCTGGGGCTAACACTAGCCCAGTGTTTACCAAGATGATTGACGTATTGGTGTAGAACCCTCAGGTGTCTTACAGTTAAAATTGTAAGTGATTTGGGTCGTTGCGACTGGGTGCACACAAAGGTATACAAGGTTGAGAGTAGTCAGCTCCAGTTGATCACACCAGCAGATACATGGTGAAGTTTGTCGAGCATAAATTGCAATAAATAACAGCATTGGGAAATGTTTACTGCACATCATTGAGACTGTATTGCACAGATAAGCTGGATAAATGCAAAAACATACTATGCTTACTCGACAATGGAGAGATTTTAGTTATAAAATGTAATGCACTTAAAGTGTAAAAACATTGAATGTAGGGAAGTCAAGGGATCTCACATAGAAGTAAGTATTCAATAGTAAGGCCACACCAATTTGATTTTTTTTTAGGGAGGAAGGGGAATAAAAATACAAGTCATTGCACGAGAAAGGTGTTTTGTGTAAATACATGAATTATTATATGAGCCATACAGTACATTGCTAAACAAATATTTACCCTTGTATCAGAACTTTTTAGACACGTACTTTTATGAAAGTTTAATAAAAGTTGAAGACTAAATAGTGTATTAAAAATGCGCACGTTACTGGTTTTGCCTGCGTTGCACATTGGCAGTTTATTTTCTTTATTGCTATTTTGTATCAGGTCTAAAATCAGCCTTCAGGTTGCCTTTTAGCTTCATTTCGGTGGCAATAACGTTGTCATCATTCAAGAAAATAAATGTGTTAAATGTTGAATTGCTCATGCAGCATCCGCAAGGACGCTCGCTGTCATTTCAACAACAGTCCGCACATTCAACGCCAACACATACTTTCTATATCAGAGCGGCATCGCTACAAACATGGGAAATGACATGGTTGATTGTGTCAGCCAATTTAAATTTTGTTATTTCCTTTTGGGAAGCAGCACCAAACTTCAATTTCTTGATACAAAACCACACTGCAGTGTCTGGTTCAGCCATGGTTTAGATCACTTAATGACAAGTTGGACTTTCGCAGATTTGTTGGATCGTAGACCGAAGATGCGTGACAACCAATGAAACGGTGTTTAACATACAATGTTCGGTACGACGCGTATATACTCGATGAATCGACACAAATTCATTGGTTTGGCATTTTTATCAGAAATAAAAGTTCTAAATTGCAATTTTATTTTTATTTCGGTTTTGTTACAAAAAACATCGGTGGGTCCGTAATCCAAATAATCAAATTGGTGTCGCCTTCTGAAGATTGATGAAATATAAACTTTATACAGTATATACAAAAAGAAGGTAGAAAACTGTCCTGAGGGCATAAAAGAAGTTCATAAAATAATAATACTGGCTGAATATAAAAAGTTCTTGTAGATAATAAATAAATGGATCATTTGTTTACTGGATTGGAAGGGGAACAGGTTGTTTTTATCACCTAACTTATTCGCTAGGTGCTCACTGTACGCTATGCTGTGGTACATAAAAAAGCTTTTTAACCTGAAGGCCAACGATTCATATTCTCTCTAGGAGTATAACAGGTCCTTCCAGAAACTCGCTGTGGTTTGTAGTATTGAGAATTGGTTTAATTTTCATAATCATTTTGCCAAATCGATCATTGTTCGATCGTATTTAATCAGTTAGTGGGCAGCCATTCTAAGAAAAGTTTGACCGCTAGATGGCAGTTACAAGTGATAGTGCAGTTGATGTAAACATGCAACAGGTTTGACGAAGTTATATGCACCTGTTCGTAATAATCACCTCAAAAAACAATCATTGATCACACAAGATTTTAATTAATTAATTGACCGGAAGCATGGATTGACAAAATCGATTAATCACAACACTAGTGGAACAGGAATGAACTCTTATAAAAAATAAAAAAGCAGGTTCTTATATAGCACAGCATCCAGTCCACAGGACTGCTCAAAGTGCTTTACATTTCACTCCCTTGCAGACCTGTTCTTATATAGCACAGCATCCAGTCACCAGGACTGCTCAGAGTGCTTTACATTTCACTCCCTGGCAGACCTGTTCTTATATAGCACAGCATCCAGTCCACAGGACTGCTCAAAGTGCTTTACATTTCACTCCCTGGCAGACCTGTTCTTATATAGCACAGCATCCAGTCCACAGGACTGCTCAAAGTGCTTTACATTTCACTCCCTGGCAGACCTGTTCTTATATAGCACAGCATCCAGTCCACAGGACTGCTCAGAGTGCTTTACATTTCACTCCCTGGCAGACCTGTTCTTATATAGCACAGCATCCAGTCCACAGGACTGCTCAAAGTGCTTTACATTTCACTCCCTGGCAGACCTGTTCTTATATAGCACAGCATCCAGTCCACAGGACTGCTCAGAGTGCTTTACATGTCACTCCCTGGCAGACCTGTTCTTATATAGCACAGCATCCAGTCCACAGGACTGCTCAGAGTGCTTTACATTTCACTCCCTGGCAGACCTGTTCTTATATAGCACAGCATCCAGTCCACAGGACTGCTCAGAGTGCTTTACATTTCACTCCCTGGCAGACCTGTTCTTATATAGCACAGCATCCAGTCCACAGAACTGCTCAGAGTGCTTTACGTTTCACTCCCTGGCAGACCTGTTCTTATATAGCACAGCATCCAGTCCACAGGACTGCTCAGAGTGCTTTACGTTTCACTCCCTGGCAGACCTGTTCTTATATAGCACAGCATCCAGTCCACAGGACTGCTCAAAGTGCTTTACGTTTCACTCCCTGGCAGACCTGTTCTTATATAGCACAGCATCCAGTCCACAGGACTGCTCAAAGTGCTTTACATTTCACTCCCTGGCAGACCTGTTCTTATATAGCACAGCATCCAGTCCACAGGACTGCTCAGAGTGCTTTACGTTTCACTCCCTGGCAGACCTGTTCTTATATAGCACAGCATCCAGTCCACAGGACTGCTCAGAGTGCTTTACATTTCACTCCCTGGCAGACCTGTTCTTATATAGCACAGCATCCAGTCCACAGGACTGCTCAGAGTGCTTTACGTTTCACTCCCTGGCAGACCTGTTCTTATATAGCACAGTATCCAGTCCACAGGACTGCTCAGAGTGCTTTACATTTCACTCCCTGGCAGACCTGTTCTTATATAGCACAGCATCCAGTCCACAGGACTGCTCAGAGTGCTTTACATTTCACTCCCTGGCAGACCTGTTCTTATATAGCACAGCATCCAGTCCACAGGACTGCTCAAAGTGCTTTACGTTTCACTCCCTGGCAGACCTGTTCAATCGAACAACATCTCAAATTCTCTGGGAAGCATTCAGCCATGCTGCAATTAATGTGTGGAAAGTATTTGTACACAAACAGTTACCTCCTTTGTCCAGTGTCCAATTACATAGGAACAAAAATGAAATTATTTTATGGAGGTGTTAAAAAACTAAAGGTACACAAAAATAATAAATGTTATTAATTTGTTGGGTGTCCAAAAACATAGTGTCCAAATATATAGAATCATTAGAGTAGTGCTCATACTGTTGAAGAGAGTTGGTGCATCTCCAGGTGAATGCACCAACCTGTCTACTTTCTACTAGGCATTGACTGACATTCCAGCTCAGAGAAGTGTCTGGTGTAATGATAACTCTGGTCATAGCCTGAGGCAAGTACTGCAGACTTCTGTGCACAATCATACCTGGCTTATCAGATACTGGGCCAGTGTGGCTCCCTTTCAAGACCTGCTGGCCTGGTTTACTGCCTGGGTCACCAGGGTAGTGTTATGTCTGTCTCTGGAGCTGTGTATAGTTAATCAGCAGTCTATCCTGGGAGGTGGTAGGTAGTACACAGTGCAGTGCAAAGTTGAAACTCTACATTAGATAGTAGTTTTTTATCTCTATTTTTTGTTTTGTTTATATTGTTAGATGGTGTTAGTATCGTATTTGTTTTCATTTCTTTGCGGAAATCCATGTGTGCTAGGTTAAACATGTGAATGTGCTAGAGCCAGTTGGTAGTCTGAGCCAAAGGAGGAGAGGAGATTTTGATCAGTGTTTGCAGAGTACTGTAATGTGAAAAAAGGAGATAGATGTCTTATCATTCTTACAGGGTATATTAAAATGCTGCTACTCTAATTTGTTTGAGCTGGTGCCCTGTAGTGTCTGCAGCAGGTTGAAAACACTGGGCCCATTGTGGCACATAATCTGAAAAGCCAATATTTCCAATGTACCCTTCATAGCCACGCACCAGGGGTAGGCATGTTGGCCTTTTGCATCCATAATTGGGCAATCAAGTTGGCTGCCCTTTTGGGATTGGGGGTTTTTAACAATGGGGACCATGAACCTTCAGGTATTTTTCACAGGTAAAAATGGATTCAAGAGTATCACTTCTAAGTAAGCACGTAATGTCTAAGACGTGAGCCAGAAGGATTGTTAGAAATCATATTTGAAGTGCCAAGAAAATCTGTTCATCTGTGATATTTTGGTTTTCCAATACATAATTCCTACGTTCTTCAGCTGCTCTGACTGAGAAAGCATTGCAGATACCCATCAAGAACATTGAACTATTTGCTGTGCCACAATGACATTAGCTGTGTTCATGATAACTGCGTGTCCAGGGAGTGAGCTGGTCCTTGTGAAAGGCACCTGGACCCAGTCTCTTACATGTCATGGTCCGCATGTGACATACACTGGACTCATATCCACAGTAAGACTCTCTTCACTGACATTTATAGTTTTAGTAGCCAGTGATAGGTTTACCATGAATACCAGCATCAGTCGGCTGTCTGTGCATCTGTCTGTGTATCTGCCTATGTGTCTGTCTAATGTCTACTGATCGCCCTGTAAATGTCTCCTTGCCTGCCTGTCTGTGGTCTGTCTGTCTGTGGTCTGTCTATGGTCTATCTATTTGGACTGTCTGTCTGTCAGTCTGTTGTCTGTTGTCTGTCACAGATGAGGAGTTTTGCTTGGCAGCCAAGACTTGAGGCAACAAGAGACCAGCATTAGTGTAGGTAGTGGGGTGGATCTGTTTGCGCCATAAAGTGGGGTGTTGCAGAGTTTTTGTGGATGACTTCACACAACTGTGGTGTAATGTATTATTTTACTATCGGCTGTAGTTAATATAAAAAACTAACTTTATTAAATTTTGGCAAGCACATCTAACCATAATGAGAAAAGTTGGTGTTGAATTTTTAACAAAGTATAATGTATAGTTAATTATACGCATCAGTTGCATGATGTCTGCCCAAGTCCAGTACTTAAATGACAGACTCTCATAATGTACCAAAAACACAGATCAGATGATCAGATCACCCCAAACTAGGCTGTGCATCAGAAATATCTATAAGGACTCGTGATAAGGAAAATCCACTTAGAAGAAACAACTTTGAAATCTCTGCGCTGACATAATTTTGGAATTTATAAAGAACAGTTTGACTAATTCCCAGCATGTTTGTTATGGTGAAAGTGCAATGTATGTCAAAATTATATTGTCCGGGAAACATTTACATTCTCTCAGTTTAAAAGTGCACTGTTAGTTGGTCATGTACAGTGTACATATTGTTCTTAATACAAAGATACACCTATTGAGGAAAGACGGCCAGCCAATTTGTATTTAATAAACCCAAAACACTGTTCACAATTTGAATGTTGCTACCGTGAAATGTTTAAATCGTAAACACAATATTAAAAATTAAACAGCCTGTATTGCCCCAAAGTGGTACTTATTGCAGAGACACACATCCGGGCAAATGCTTTTGAAGTTTCTGGTTCCCACACACCAAACCATAAGTCGATCAAGGTAAAAGTAATTCATCTAACTTCATGCTGATAATTACCAAATGTGACAGATGATTTCCCTTAATCCAGGTCTTTGTGAGGGTGGTTCTTTCCTAGAAATAGTTCTCAGTGCTGCCTCATTGCAGGGAGATGGAGAGATGGTGTGATACCACACCAGCTGTAGTGATGAGACCCAAGGGAAGCAATTGTTCTGGCGAGTATTGCTTTGTACGCAATCACCCAGCATTGTTACTGAGCCGCTCTCTCAAACCCTTTGTCTCTATCGATCACAGTCAGATGATTACAACACAGCAATGCCAGTCCAACCAGCCTTAATACGCCCAGTCGACAGAGATAGTTATGATTATTAGTCATCCCATCCATTAATTGTGTTCGTTAATTAGACTGTAGTTGCTTTGTGATTGAACTGACACATCCACAGTTTTTAAGGGAGTAGGATTGAGTTGCCCCAGCCCACCATAAATAAATAAATAAAAGTACTTATATAGCGCCCAATCAATTAAAATTGCCCTCGGGCGCTTTACATTCATGCACACATATATAATAGTATATTACATCAAAAGAAATGCTAATTAAGAAATAAATATGTAAAAAAATATAACATTAACTTAAATATAGTTACTAAAAAAGAGAGATAATTAAAAAAGCGTTTACATAAATTAAGACATTTATAAAAACTACTAGAAATACATTCATTTATACAAGAAGAATAATAATAAATATGTTAAGAAACTAATAAAAAAAAAATACATTTATCAATAGAAAGTACATAAAATGTCCTAGTCGGTGAATTATAAAAACGCTTGTTTAAATAGGTGAGTCTTCAAAAGTATTTTAAACACTTGTAATGATGTTGCTGTCCTGAGCGTAGGAGGCAAATTGTTCCATAGAACCGCCGAGCAAACCGCGAAACGGTGATCACCATGAGTAACAGTTTGTGAGGCCGGTACAAACAAAAGGCGAGGCTGTGAGGTAGATCGTAGAGTTCTGTTGATGGGACGGTAGCCAATTAACTCACTTATGTAGTCCGGTGCAAGACCATTCAAGGCACAATGCGTAAACACCAGCACTTTGTAGGTCGGTCTCAAATGAACGGGTAGCCAGTGTAAACGCTGCAACACGGGCGTGATGTGTTCGTATTTCCTCCTGCGAGTAATTAGGCGAGCGGCACAGTTCTGCACCCTTTGTAGACGTTGCATCACCGTGTGTGGGAGACCATAAAGAAGTGCATTCCCATAATCTAAATGGGATGTCACCATGATGGCATCCTCTGACACATCGTAGTTGAATTCTCTTTAGATAGCTGAGGAGACAACTAACTACAGAGTATGCAACTAAGGTAGCGTGTGTGTGGGTATGTGGGAATGGTAACGTTTTCCATGTAGATGGGTTGCATATTGGGTGCCAAACTTTTAGGGATTATTCTATGATCATTTGGAATAAAAATTAACGCCTTTATTTTTAGAATTCCCATTAGGTAAGGGTTTTTATCAGAGTAAACTGATTGTTCACAACTTTACATGTAGTTTCTGTGATTGTTCTGATTCATGTCAATGGTGCTGATCAGTTCGGGATGTTTCACTTATCTTGTTTCTGTGAAGTCATATTTCATAACCATAATGATCCATTTACAAACTCAGAAGAACTAAAAAGATTGCCAATGATATATATATATAAGTGTTAAGTGCTAAACACTTGTTACATTGTTGGAACAAAATATGTGAGCAAAAAGTATTTTGAAATATATCTTTCTAGAAACCCCAAGAAAACTCCAACATTTGGGAGAGATGTTTTTGGTAACTACTGAAATTTGACCATTCAACTTTTTATGAGCAACGAAGTCATGGATAATTATGGTCTATAAGTAAGAACCAGATTATCATTATATTTCCATTTGTTTTCTCATTTGATATATTAAATACTCAGAATATTTGTTGAAGTTAAACATACTGAGTAGTTACAATGCCGTTTGGTCATGATTTAATATCTTTTTTGATAGATCTACCAACAAGTCAAACTGTGACAGCTTCAGTTTTGTCTAATCTGTTGGTCCGTTTGTCATTTTGGTGACAAATTGATTGACCATCCCCTAAGAACTTCCATGTGTTTTTTCTGATAAAACACTTCACGTGTTAAAGATGAGTCACTAGTTGCTGGTATGAGTACAGAAGAGATGTCATTCACGTGTTAAAGATGAGTCACTTGTTGCTGGTATGAGTACAGAAGAGATGTCATTCACGTGTTAAAGATGAGTCACTTGTTGCTGGTATGAGTACAGAAGAGATGTCATTCACGTATTAAAGATGAGTCACTAGTTGCTGGTATGAGTACCGAAGAGATGTCATTCACGTATTAAAGATGAGTCACTTGTTGCTGGTATGAGTACAGAAGAGATGTCATTCATGTGTTAAAGATGAGTCACTAGTTGCTGGTATGAGTACAGAAGAGATGTCATTCACGTATTAAAGATGAGTCACTTGTTGCTGGTAGGAGTACAGAAGAGATGTCATTCACGTGTTAAAGATGAGTCACTAGTTGCTGGTATCAGTACAGAAGAGATGTCATTCACGTGTTAAAGATGAGTCACTTGTTGCTGGTATGAGTACAGAAGAGATGTCATTCACGTGTTAAAGATGAGTCACTTGTTGCTGGTAGGAGTACAGAAGAGATGTCATTCACATGTTAAAGATGAGTCACTAGTTGCTGGTATGAGTACAGAAGAGATGTCATTCACGTGTTAAAGATGAGTCACTAGTTGCTGGTATGAGTACAGAAGAGATGTCATTCACGCGTTAAAGATGAGTCACTTGTTGCTGGTATGAGTACAGAAGAGATGTCATTCACGTGTTAAAGATGGGTCACTTGTTGTTGGTATGAGTACAGAAGAGATGTCATTCACGTGTTAAAGATGAGTCACTAGTTGCTGGTATGAGTACAGAAGCGATGTCATTCACGTGTTAAAGATGAGTCACTTGTTGCTGGTATGAGTACAGAAGAGATGTCATTCACGTGTTAAAGATAAGTCACTTGTTGCTGGTATAAGTACAGAAGAGATGTCATTCACGTGTTAAAGATGAGTCACTTGTTGCTGGTATGAGTACAGAAGAGATGTCATTCACGTGTTAAAGATGAGTCACTTGTTGCTGGTATGAGTACAGAAGAGATGTCATTCACGTGTTAAAGATGAGTCACTTGTTGCTGGTATGAGTACAGAAGAGATGTCATTCACGTGTTAAAGATGAGTCACTTGTTGCTGGTATGAGTACGGAAGATATGTCATTCACGTGTTAAAGATGAGTCACTTGTTGCTGGTATGAGTACGGAAGATATGTCATTCACGTGTTAAAGATGAGTCACTTGTTGCTGGTATGAGTACGGAAGGTATGTCATTCACGTGTTAAAGATGAGTCACTTGTTGCTGGTATGAGTACGGAAGATATGTCATTCACGTGTTAAAGATGAGTCACTAGTTGCTGGTATGAGTACAGAAGAGATGTCATTCACGTGTTAAAGATGAGTCACTTGTTGCTAGTATGAGTACAGAAGAGATGTCATTCATGTATTAAAGATGAGTCACTAGTTGCTGGTATGAGTACAGAAGAGATGTCATTCACGTATTAAAGATGAGTCACTAGTTGCTGGTATGAGTACAGAAGAGATGTCATTCACGTATTAAAGATGAGTCACTTGTTGCTGGTATGAGTACAGAAGAGATGTCATTCATGTGTTAAAGATGAGTCTCTAGTTGCTGGTATGAGTACGGAAGAGATGTCATTCACGTATTAAAGATGAGTCACTTGTTGCTGGTATGAGTACGGAAGATATGTCATTCACGTGTTAAAGATGAGTCACTTGTTGCTGGTATGAGTACGGAAGGTATGTCATTCACGTGTTAAAGATGAGTCACTTGTTGCTGGTATGAGTACGGAAGATATGTCATTCACGTGTTAAAGATGAGTCACTAGTTGCTGGTATGAGTACAGAAGAGATGTCATTCACGTGTTAAAGATGAGTCACTTGTTGCTGGTATGAGTACAGAAAGATGTCATTCACGTGTTAAAGATGAGTCACTTGTTGCTGGTATGAGTACAGAAGAGATGTCATTCACGTGTTAAAGATGAGTCACTTGTTGCTAGTATGAGTACAGAAGAGATGTCATTCACGTATTAAAGATGAGTCACTAGTTGCTGGTATGAGTACAGAAGAGATGTCATTCACGTATTAAAGATGAGTCACTTGTTGCTGGTATGAGTACAGAAGAGATGTCATTCACGTGTTAAAGATGAGTCACTAGTTGCTGGTATGAGTACAGAAGAGATGTCATTCACGTATTAAAGATGAGTCACTAGTTGCTGGTATGAGTACAGAAGAGATGTCATTCACGTGTTAAAGATGAGTCACTTGTTGCTGGTATGAGTACAGAAGAGATGTCATTCACGTGTTAAAGATGAGTCACTTGTTGCTGGTAGGAGTACAGAAGAGATGTCATTCACGTGTTAAAGATGAGTCACTAGTTGCTGGTATCAGTACAGAAGAGATGTCATTCACGTGTTAAAGATGAGTCACTTGTTGCTGGTATGAGTACAGAAGAGATGTCATTCACGTGTTAAAGATGAGTCACTTGTTGCTGGTAGGAGTACAGAAGAGATGTCATTCACGTGTTAAAGATGAGTCACTAGTTGCTGGTATGAGTACAGAAGAGATGTCATTCACGTGTTAAAGATGAGTCACTAGTTGCTGGTATGAGTACAGAAGAGATGTCATTCACGCGTTAAAGATGAGTCACTTGTTGCTGGTATGAGTACAGAAGAGATGTCATTCACGTGTTAAAGATGAGTCACTTGTTGCTGGTATGAGTACAGAAGCGATATCATTCACGTGTTAAAGATGAGTCACTTGTTGCTGGTATGAGTACAGAAGAGATGTCATTCACGTGTTAAAGATGAGTCACTTGTTGCTGGTATGAGTACGGAAGAGATGTCATTCACGTGTTAAAGATGAGTCACTTGTTGCTGGTATGAGTACGGAAGAGATGTCATTCACGTGTTAAAGATGAGTCACTTGTTGCTGGTATGAGTACGGAAGAGATGTCATTCACGTGTTAAAGATGAGTCACTTGTTGCTGGTATGAGTACGGAAGAGATGTCATTCACGTGTTAAAGATGAGTCACTTGTTGCTGGTATGAGTACGGAAGAGATGTCATTCACGTGTTAAAGATGAGTCACTTGTTGCTGGTATGAGTACGGAAGAGATGTCATTCACGTGTTAAAGATGAGTCACTTGTTGCTGGTATGAGTACGGAAGAGATGTCATTCACGTGTTAAAGATGAGTCACTTGTTGCTGGTATGAGTACGGAAGAGATGTCATTCACGTGTTAAAGATGAGTCACTTGTTGCTGGTATGAGTACGGAAGATATGTCATTCACGTGTTAAAGATGAGTCACTTGTTGCTGGTATGAGTACGGAAGATATGTCATTCACGTGTTAAAGATGAGTCACTTGTTGCTGGTATGAGTACGGAAGATATGTCATTCACGTGTTAAAGATGAGTCACTTGTTGCTGGTATGAGTACGGAAGAGATGTCATTCACGTGTTAAAGATGAATCACTTGTTGCTGGTATGAGTACGGAAGAGATGTCATTCACGTGTTAAAGATGAGTCACTTGTTGCTGGTATGAGTACTGAAGAGATGTCATTCACGTGTTAAAGATGAGTCACTTGTTGCTGGTATGAGTACAGAAGATATGTCATTCACGTGTTAAAGATGAGTCACTTGTTGCTGGTATGAGTACAGAAGAGATGTCATTCACGTGTTAAAGATGAGTCACTTGTTGCTGGTATGAGTACAGAAGAGATGTCATTCACGTGTTAAAGATGAGTCACTTGTTGCTGGTATGAGTACAGAAGAGATGTCATTCACGTGTTAAAGATGAGTCACTTGTTGCTGGTATGAGTACAGAAGAGATGTCATTCACGTGTTAAAAATGAGTCACTAGTTGCTGGTATTAGTACAGAAGAGATGTCATTCACGTGTTAGAGATGAGTCACTTGTTGCTGGTATGAGTACAGAAGAGATGTCATTCACGTGTTAAAGATGAGTCACTAGTTGCTGGTATGAGTACAGAAGAGATGTCATTCACATGCATTGTGTGTATTGTCAATAACAAGTTAAATAACTTGTTTATGTGTTATTACGTCATTCATTGTATGTAAACATGTAAACAATTCACTCACTCCTGCTATTGTTGATGTTAAAATGATCTGGTTTAAACCACTCCTCCATAGCTTTTTAGTCATCGCCCTGTCACAACCGGAGTACACAGTTATTATGAACAGCTTCGGTGCACTTTGTAGTTGCTTCGTTAGGCTCAGAGCTATGACATCGATTTTCTATTTATCTACAATGTGTCACCCTTGTGTCATGGCTTGCCGATTACTGATGACATCTCATCAGGGGCCCTGATGGCGTTTTGTTGACATTGGAATTTTTTGCATTGTTCTATTTTTGTTAGGTGACATTAAGCCCTGATGCCTCTTTGAAATTCCGTGTCGTGTTTAGACAAGTTTTGCATGTGTCACTGATTGGTCCCTATAACAGATGTGCAGCCATCTTTTTTGGTGACCCATCTAGTGGATGATTAGTGAAAATGAAGTGATGGGGGGGGTAGGGGGAGAGTCACAGAAAAAGTTAGAAAAGTATCACACAAGTCTTGTTAGGTAATGTGTAAATAAAAATTCCAATAATCCCAAAAGGATTGGATAGGACTGACCCAATTTTATTTGGGAAATAACTGAAGGTTTCCAGTGTTTGTGATGATCCCTGCAGACCTTTGACCCACCCATCCACAGGTGTTACTTGTACACAGTGTACAGTACACTGTGTACAGTACACTGTACAGTACACTGTTTACAGTACACAGTGTACAGTACACTATGTACACTGTGTACACTGTGTACACTGTGTACACTGTGTACACTGTGTAGCATTGCAGAGTGTATTTCTTTGGCGATGTAATCATTATTTAACCCTCTTCTTTCAGGGACAATAATAATAAAATTGCAATCATCTCTCAGTCTTTCTTGATATGTCACTGTTTTCTGTAGAACACCTAGCCATGTAAATGCAGATAGTTCTTGGTAAACATGCACATTATTATAGGGGCACATTACATGTGAAACACAAAGCTTGTAGCTGAAAGGGTTGTAGCTCGAAGGCAGACATTTTAGGGGTTTTGAGTTGAGATAGTTTGGGAATGACTACTTTAGAAAAAGCACTTGATTTGTTGGTGATACTGTGATATGATCTTACTTGATTAAGTTTGACTATGTTTTTGTGAGCGCCAAGAGAGTGGGAATGTTGGAAAATTGTGTCAGTATTCACTTATTTTATTAGCTAACTAAGTTGAGTCATCAACATCTGCTGCAGCTGTATTTGCCATGAGGACATTCCACTGCTGAAGCGTTGCTAGGACCTACACATGGCAGAGAAATAGTTATGTTTCCAGTCCTGTGTGTTACGCAACATAGGAATCTTGGTACACATAGATATCCTGCTAACTTCATCTGTCTATCTACCGGTACATGTAATAGGAAAGACATCTGATAGTGTTGACCTGTGGAGTTGACTGACTGGAGATTGACAAAACCTCTCTGGGTCAAAACCCATTGTCCAGACTTAGTTGGCAGTGGCCCAGTGGGTATATGTGAGGAGTGGTCAAATGCCCACTGTTACCATTGATTGGCAAGCAGATCTGACAAGTTGGCCTAAGCAGATTGTGAAAGATGCTCCCCACATGGGATTTCAGGGCCTGCGATTTCAAGAGTTTTAACAGAAGTGTTGCATTAGTGATGCCACCTGCTGAATGTTTTTTAACCCAAATTACTCACAATAATGTACAATATCTTCCATAAGCTATAATGTTTTGTTTCATTTGGCCAGCCCATGAAAATATGGGAACACATAAATTAATTTTGTTTCATATTTTTGTCTTTATAGGTTTTGTTAAGTTTATAACATATATTGAATTATAACATACAAATTGTCTGTAAATAAAGTGAATCAAGTAAAAAAAAAAAAAAATCAACTAAAGAAATAGTAAAATCAAATAAGCAGGATAAAAGTGGGAGATTGGGAGCGATATACATAGAGACCACCAGAAGAATTGTTCTGAGTGGCTTCAACAAGCAGACGTTTGAATGTGAGGCTAATTACTTGCTTATGTTCCCTCTTGTCATGTCAGTCAGTGGATCTTTGCACCTTTATCAACAAAGGCATCTGTTTATAACTGAGGAGCTGTCTCCAAAAATAGGTCATGTTCACTGTGAAGCCGTGGTACATTTTCTATGAGTATAATTTGTTAACAGCTTTTTTGTATTATAAATGGTCCTAGTCATGTCAGTGGGGTGCATTGGCCTAATGTTTAAAGCACCTGACTGTCCAACAAAAGGAAGGTGGTTTTATTGCACCTGCAATTTGTCAAAGCTCCTGGTATTTCAGTGATTCCACATTTCCTGTGTCAGAAGGAATCAGAAGAGACACTAAAAACAGTTGACCCTTTCTCTTTCTACGTGTATGGTGTCTATGCCAGGGGTCATAAAAGATCCTACACTTGGAAAATCACAAAATCTGTTGTGGTCTCGCTAACTCTAGCGAAGGACACTGTGAAGTAAACCATGTGTACTGTTACTGGATCCTCGGATCTTTGGGAAATGAAATAAATTTGTTTTGAGAAATGATGTATTATAGTTCTCAAATTTCAGTAGATTCTTCTCCTGTATCTGCAAACATCAGCTAAACCTTTTTACTCTGACATGAACTTATTGGGAAAATTTGTCAGATTTGAAGGCAATCTCCTGACCCTTGGTAGATCATGTAAGATATACCTGTTATATTTGTTCAGTGTCCAGACAAATATGTATTTCTGTACAGTATTACTGCAACCTAACATACAGGTAGGAACAGGTGTATCAGCATATGGTCGGGGGGGGGGGGGGGTTTCTGTTCTAACATGTTCTGATATTTCACACATCAAAGAGCGATGAATATATGACCTAGAATCAAAATTGGAAGGAGGAGGCATTGCAAGCACCAAACAATAGCAAAACTTACAACAGAAATGTCTGTGTTTTGAAATGTTTTAACATTGTGTTTGCTTAAATAAATTACATACTAGATAAGTAATAAAATGGATAAAAATGTGACGGTATCAACGGTGCAGTTTTGTATTGGTATTATTAATTTAGTTTTCAGATCTCAGTGTTGTATGTTTGACGTAGTATTCACAATTGATGTTAGAATTGTTTGTGGTGGAACCTTGTGTTATTATAATTTGAATCGGACGACGAGAATAGCTTCCATTTGATAATGTACATAAACATGATAGGAAAGAATTCCTGCAGTGGTCATTAAATACTTATTATTATCATTATTATACAGCAATTCCACTGTAAACATTGTGAAATACCTGTAGTATTTTAGCTGTTGTTTTTGAAATTGCAGTTTTTCATGTGTCAATATATTTTTAATATAACCGTGTGTGTTTTACAAAATAAACAGCGGTTGTTTTCAAGTGAGCAATTAGAAGTTTATTGGCAGTATTTGTTTGATAGATTGTTTGACAAAGTCTGCCTGGGGCTAACACACTACATGAGGGTGAACTAATTAATCTCACTAGGATGTTCCCATTCGTCAGGCAATATGTTGCTGGAATTAGTTCCTTGCTACGCTTGAGTACACAGCTGAGACAGTCTGAAACACCAACAGCAGCAAAGAATAGTTTCTGATAGTCTGGTCGTATTATTATGAAATAACAGTACAAGTGACCATTAATAGCCTTCTCGTCATACTGTAACATGTCACCAGAAAAACTGCACTTGTCACCAAATTGGATCCTGGAAATATTGTTAACAGCTTGCAGATCGATTAACCGCAGATTAAATATACTGGCAGAGCAACATGGGTGACAATTGTCACGTAAGGCAAAGTCAATACAGTGTGTGTAGTTGCATTTGATTCAACTGTATGTATATAATTTAAGATGAATTTAGACTGGAAATTGTATGTTACTGTTCACTGAAGAGTGTTTATGTTAGGGTCAGAGTCTGGGGTGTGTGTGTGATGTACAGTACTAACAGGGCTGCTACTAAACAACTACCCTCGTGCTTGTATTACATTCAGGTCTTGCCTTATCTTTCTCATGTGTTTACCCTGTCAGTTCCATGGTGTCAGTAATCACAGACAGCTATACCTATGAGGTGGGTAGAATCTGCTGTGTTTAGTTTATCTTTTGGGGAAGTATTCAGCTACTAAAATAATGATGAGTTCCAGATTTGGGCAAGATCATGGTAGTAGGTAGTTATTGTGTGATGACATTGTGGAAGAAAATTACTAGAAGTTACCAACAAGAATATTTGATTACTTGACATGTGCCAATGAATCGATAATGGAAATGCTGAAATATTGTAAATTATCAGTCAAAATGTTAGAATATATTATAGTTTATACTGCGTAACATGTTTTTATCCTTATTCTTTTAAACATTTTATTATAGCGATTACGTTTGTCAATGTTGTATTTGAATAAGCACCTTTGAACAGGTTTTTATCTGGATGTGCAGTATTGTGCAAGTCAAAGTTATAATGATTCATTCACAAGCATGCATCCATATTGCATCATCTACATGGCAGTCTGTAGTCTGTACATGGCAGTCTGTACATGGCAGTCTGTAGTCTGTACATGGCAGTCTGTAGTCTGTACATGGCAGTCTGTAGTCTGTACATGGCAGTCTGTAGTCTGTATAGGCCCCACCATCTGTTCAATCAAGTAACATAGATTTTTTATTTTAAAATCTGCTGAAAATTACATAAATACTACCTTGGCCTTGGTGTGATGTTGATTTTTTTTTAAGCACCAGTTTTCATCCGGCCATGAATACAAACACTGTCAGTTGGTGGCACCTCCAATACATGTAGGAAAGAAGTAAAAAGTTAGAATTTGACTCCTTTTGTTGTTGGTGTCTTATTTCTACTACAGAATTGTAACGTGTGACTAAGAAATTCATGACTGACAGTAGTGAAAAAGTCTCAGCTGTTTTGCAAATGGATATCGTCACAAGCCACTCCATGTACAGCTTGCCTAGTTCAGCAGTTAACTGCGCCAGCTTCTCAACTTGGGGCAGCCATGACCAAGAGTAACCATAAACCTTATGGCCAAAGTCCAGGGCTCATCATAAAAATGACAACCTTCATAAAATGGGATGCTATAAATCTACTTTGTTACAATGCTGTGTGATTATTACCCCACTGGGTATAAAGGAAGAGGTTAGCTATTAGACTCTTACCTCTAACAGCTGACCTAGCTGTTAGAGGGTTACTCCACTGGGCCAGAGAGAGGTCAGCTTTTAGACTGTTACTCAACTGGGTCAGAGAGAGATCAGCTGTTAGTCTCTCACTCCACTGGGTCAGAGAGAGGTCAGTTGTTAGTATGTTACTCCACTGGGTCAGAGAGAGGTCAGCTGTTAGACTGTGACTCAACTTGGTCAGAGAGAGGTCAGTTGTTAGTCTCTTACTCCACTGGGTCAGAGAGAGATCAGCTGTTAGTCTCTTACTCCACTGGGCCAGAGAGAGGTGAACTGTTAGTCTCTTACTCCACTGGGTCAGAGAGAGATCAGCTGTTAGTCTCTTACTGTCTGGATGGATGGATGGATGAGCCAGAGGGAGGTCAGCTGTTAGAATGTTACTCCACTGGGTCAGAGAGAGATCAGCTGTTAGTCTCTTACTCCACTGGGCCAGAGAGAGGTGAACTGTTAGTCTCTTACTCCACTGGGTCAGAGAGAGATCAGCTGTTAGTCTCTTACTGTCTGGATGGATGGATGGATGAGCCAGAGGGAGGTCAGCTGTTAGAATGTTACTCCACTGGGTCAGAGAGAGATCAGCTGTTAGTCTCTTACTCCACTGGGCCAGAGAGAGGTGAACTGTTAGTCTCTTACTCCACTGGGTCAGAGAGAGATCAGCTGTTAGTCTCTTACTGTCTGGATGGATGGATGGATGAGCCAGAGGGAGGTCAGCTGTTAGAATGTTACTCCACTGGGTCAGAGAGAGATCAGCTGTTAGTCTCTTACTCCACTGGGCCAGAGAGAGGTGAACTGTTAGTCTCTTACTCCACTGGGTCAGAGAGAGATCAGCTGTTAGTCTCTTACTGTCTGGATGGATGGATGGATGAGCCAGAGGGAGGTCAGCTGTTAGAATGTTACTCCACTGGGTCAGAGAGAGATCAGCTGTTAGTCTCTTACTCCACTGGGCCAGAGAGAGGTCAGCTGTTAGACTGTTACTCCACTGGATCAGAGACAGGTCAGTTGTTAGATTCTCACTCCACTGGGTCAGAGAGAGGTCAGTTGTTAGTATGTTACTCCACTGGGTCAGAGAGAGGTCAGCTGTTAGCCTGTGACTCAACTTGGTCAGAGAGAGGTCAGTTGTTAGTCTCTTACTCCACTTGGTCAGAGAGAGATCAGCTGTTAGTCTCTTACTCCACTGGGCCAGAGAGAGGTCAGCTGTTAGACTGGTACTCCACTGGATCAGAGAGAGGTCAGTTGTTAGATTCTCACTACACTGGGCCAGAGAGAGGTCAGCTGTTAGTATGTTACTCCACTGGGCCAGAGAAAGGTCAGCTGTTAGACTCATACCCCATTGGGTCAGAGAGAGGTCAGCTGTTATACTCTTACCCCACTGGGTCAGAGAGGGGTCAGCTGTTAGACTCTTATCCCACTTGGTCATAGAGAGGTCAGTGGTTAGACTCTTGCCCCACTGGGTCAGAGAGAGAGTGCCTGACCCATGCCTCTGTCCATGTCTCAGTTGCTGACTCTGAGTCTGCCGGTCTGTCATTGTCTCTGTGATTGTGTTCTCGCTGTGACAAGCAGACAATTCCATTTGTCTCGCCACCATCGCAGTCTCTATATTTAGCCATGCACTAGAGAGAGAGAGAGTGAGAAAATATATGGACGAATGCCTGTGGAGTAACTGCGTGGTGACCGCTGATGGACAATGGGATTACCACTTAACCACTCACACCGACTCATTCTTATGTTTGGTAGCGCCAAAGACTCGCAAGCAATTCAATAGAACATGTAGAAATGTTCTTGCTTGAATAATCCATTTACAAGTTGAAATGTTCTTATCAGAGAAATACATTAACATGTTTTTATTGGCACAACCGATTTACTTGGGCATTAGTATAGATAGGCAGACATTGGCACTAGAATTGTCCTTGACTCGAGTAGTTAGCATACCATTAGGTAGGTTCACAGAACTGTTTGGCATTGTATTTTTGTTTTCTTTGTTCCATTGCCACGATCTGAAACCCTTGTGTGTGGGTGTCGATGCACACACAGTAACATGCATTAATACTACAGACAGAGAAGCATTTGTAATTCGGTTACTAATAAAAGGATTTTCCTTTTTGTCGGCGACATGATTCCTTTGGAATATCAATGTCATTACATCATAAAACAAAACAAGAGATTGTCAATTTGGGTTGTAACTTGCATCAATGGGACAGATGCAGTGACAAAAACAAGTCTCTAATCACATGACTGGATCTGTAGATGTCAGTTTTACAAGTTGCTGGGCCATTTCCATCTTTTTGTCTGGCAGGCTTAGTGTCAAAATACATTATTTGTATTTAAATATGCCAGTTTTGCATAATTATATTTGAGTTTTTTTTAGAAACCCTGTTTGCATACAGCAACTTGTATTTATAGAATCTGACCTGCGTGAACATGCATATTTTAGGGTCTAAAATATTGGCAACATTTTGCAATATAATAATAATAGTAATGTAACATACACTGTATATACAAATTGACTGTACAAGTGTATTTGAAATGTTTGATCAAGTAAATTTGTATGACATTTTAAAATAGAGTGTATATTGTATTTAATAGATATATGTATATCATCAAAACAATGCATCTGCCCCCACTCTGCTGTGTAGTTTGATGGTTGCTGTGAGAAGTGTGCGTTGTAAGGAGGCCCTGGATACTAGGAGCGACTGTTGTTGTTCTTGTAGGACGATAGTGTCATGGCGGGAGTTTCGTCACTTACTGAATGAGGAACATCATATCACTACGGCTCTGGAGGCGATGGCGCTCAAGTCAACCATCGACCTCACATGCAACGATTACATCTCATGCTTTGAGTTCGACGTCTTCACAAGGTTCGTTGTCCTCTCCTTGTTTCTTTGCTCATCATTTCTTTTAGTGTCTAACAGTCTTTTGAGTTTCTCGTGCTTCAAGTTTGATTTCTTTACAATGCCAGTCATCACCGATTGTTACTTTTAATGTTTGTTTTGAGAATTCATGTAAAGTGCAATTTATTGACTGATAATCACGTTTATATACCGATAACTTTTTCTATGCCACTTTTGATTGGATGATTGATTGGCAAGCTGAAATATAGAGTACACATGTTGTTACTGTGTTATAGACATCACTTGTCACACTAACCCTGTGAGTCAACCAATGAAAAGTGCTTTGCATATTGTATTGTGTCATTGTATTTTATTGTCACTAGTCATTTTACAATGTATTTTGTATATTATGTTATATTTTATAATCATGTTTTAATGTGTCGATCTGTCTATCCAACATTTGTCTGCTCTCTTATCATGTGTTTTATGTGCCAGGAAACAAACAGACATGGAAATAGGCAACTAAACCTCGGTGCCTCGGACGAGGTAGACTTACAATATAATGCTCCACAGTTAGCCTATTATTATATAGATTTGAAATATATTTTGCTCACATTCTGACAATGTGCTCTGTTGTATTATCGCTGTGACAATGAGTGAGTGTGTGTGTGTGTGTGTGTGTTATAACCGTCGTGGTGCGTTTGTAGATTATTCCAGCCGTGGTGCAGTCTCCTACGCAACTGGAACGTTCTTGCGGTAACACATCCCGGCTACGTCGCCTTCCTCACGTATGACGAGGTGAAAGCACGACTGCAAAAGTATATCAACAAACCTGGCAGGTAGGGGCCACTACCAGTCCATAGGGGCAACACAAGTCCGAATGGTGAATTATTTCCCCGTTATCCTCACAGTGTAAAATAGTCATATTTTAGTGCTTCGTCGGCAGAAATCGAGTTAAAACTTAGTGACCCGGCCAGGGTCAAGGGAGTGTTTTATGTGGTTAATATGCATGGATTCTTGTGTCCCGTGTCCCTGGAAGTAAAAGGTCGAGAACAAGCAAATATTTGCAAAGCAAATGGAATTATCTGATGTCAATGAATTGCACTGCGGTGCAGTCATAAGGTAATGAATGTGGAACTGTGCTCTGTGGTTCAGGCCAATGTCAGTGGTTAAACACATATGTAATGAGAATTTGGAATGGGAATCATTGAAGCAATGATTGCTTTGGGAGTAAATAGGTGTTGTAATTGAGTGGCCGAGGTGAGTGAGATGGGTGTTTAGGACTGTGACTGCTGCATAGGAGAGCAACAGATGGAAGTGGGTTAGATGTAATCACTCGCCTGTGTAGGGCTGTCAATGACACTCATTGATGCTGCTGGGCGGATGTTAGCACAGGTGGCCTGTTGGAGTGTGCAGTTTTTTGGTTGGATGATGGATGGATGGGTGGGTGGGTGGGTTGATTGGAGGGTGGGTGGAAGGATGTGTGGGTGACTGGGTGGGTGGAAGTGAGGGACGGAGGGAGGTGGGGAGGAGGGAGGGAATGAAGGCAGAAGGGAAGGAGTAATGGATGGACGGACGGACGGACGGACGGACGGACGGACGGATGGTGGATGGATGGTGGGTGGGTGGGTGGGTGGGTGGATTGGTGGGTGGGTTTTGAGGGATGGGTGGATGGAGGAATAGGTAAGTGTATTGGTGGAATGTTGGGTGGGTGGATGGGCAAGTGTGTGGATGGGTGGATGGAGGGAGGTAGGTAGGGGTGGGAGGGAGGGATGGGAGGGTGAGTGGATGAGTCTATCTGTCAGTCACGTTTGTTACCATGCTATATTGTATAAAGAGTAGAACCTTGTTTTACTGTTACCTCAGTAATACAGCCACCTCACAATTAAGGTCACCCTAGAACAGTCCACAACTATTGCTAATAGGGTCACCTCGCCATTCAGGTCACTTTCGGCCAGTCCCGAGTGTGACCTTAATAGTGAGGTTCCACCTATTTCAAAATAGTAAATGTACCGTGTGTCTAGGAGCATGTGGTGTGTTGCAGCTACGTGTTTCGGCTGAGCTGCACGCGGCTAGGGCAGTGGGCCATTGGCTACGTGACTGGAGACAGACAGATCCTGCAGACCATCCCACAGAACAAGTCTCTTGGTCAGGCCCTACTCGACGGACAGAGGGAAGGCTTGTAAGTAGGGGGTGGGGTGTAAGGAAGGAACCCTGACCTTAGGTTCCTGTGTTGGCCACGGTTTACAACATGAACCTTTACCTCGATTTACCACATGATCCCTGACCTCGGTTTACCACATGATCCCTGACCTCAGTTTACCACATGATCCATGACCTCAGTTTACCACATGATCCCTGACCTCAGTTTACCACAAGATCCCTGGCCTCAGTTTACCACATGATCCCTGGCCTCAGTTTATCACAAGATCCCTGACCTCAGTTTACCACATGATCCCTGACCTCAGTTTACCACAAAATCCCTGACCTCAGTTTACCACATGATCCCTGACCTCAGTTTACCACAAGATCCCTGACCTCAGTTTACCACAAGATCCCTGACCTCAGTTTACCACATGATCCCTGACCTCAGTTTACCACAAGATCCCTGACCTCAATTTACCACATGATCCCTGACATCAGTTTACCACATGATTCCTGACCTCAGTTTCCAACATAAGCCTAGCCTTAGTTTCCAGTGTGGATCCAAACCTCAGTTTCTTGTGTTTCAGCTACCTTTACCCTGACAGACACAATGTGAACTCTGACCTCAGTTTCCAACATTAACCTTGACCTCAGTTTCCAATGTGAACCCTGACATCGGTTTTTCAATAGGAATCCTAACCTCAGTTTCCAATGTGAACCCTGACCTCAGTTTCCAGTGTGAGCCATGACCTCTGTTTACAACATAACCTTAGTTTCCAGTGTGGATCCAAACCTAAGTTTCTTGTGTTGCAGCTACCTGTACCCTGACAGACACAATGTGAACACTGACCTCGTTTTCCAACATGAACCCTGACCTCAATTTCCAACATGTTACAACTACCTGTACCCTGATGGGCCCAATGTGAACCATGACCTCAGTTTCCAACATGAACCCTGATCTCAGTTTCGTGTGTTACAGCTACCTGTAACCTGATGGGCGCAATGTGAACCCTGACCTTAGTTTCCTGTGTTATAACTACCTGTACCCTGATGGGCGCAATGTGAACCCTGACCTTAGTTTTCTGTGTTATAACTACCTGTACCTTGACAGGCGCAGTGTGAACCCTGACCTCAGTTTCTAACATGAACCCTGACCTCAGTTTCTAACATGAACCCTGACCTCAGTTTCCTGTGTTACAGCTACCTATACCTGATGGGCGCAATGTGAACCCTGACCGCAGTTTCCTGTGTCACAGCTACCTGTTCCCTGACAGGTGTAGTTTCCAACATGAACCCTGACCTCAGTTTCGTGTGTTACAGCTACTTGTACCCTGACGGGCGCAATGTGAACCCTGACCTGAGTTTCCTGGTGCACGACACCCCGGAGGACCATGTGAAGGTGACACAGGAGCAGTATGAGCTCTACTGTGAGATGGGCTCCACCTTCCAGCTGTGCAAGATCTGTGCGGAGAACGACAAGGACATCCGCATAGAGCCGTGTGGTCACCTCCTCTGTACACCCTGTTTGACAGCCTGGCAGGTGGGTGCACGCCCCCTCGAGGGGGGGGGGGGTGAGGTGTAGAGGGGAAAATGTGGGAGATTGGGAGAAGGGAGGAAGGAGTAATGTGTCTAGCAGGATACAAGGGAGCTTGGATGTTCTGTCTCATATTACTTGGCACGTTCCTATAGTTTAATCAGATTTCGCACACACTTGGTAAATTGTTGTTTGCTGTTTGCAACATAAACTGGTGGTGTACACTGTGTTGTCTGATTGCATTTGGATGTGGGCTAACATAGTTGAAACTGAAGATAATTCACTCTGATACGAAAGTGCTAATTTGAAGATGATCTGTGTGTAATTTTATTAACAATAACCTGATATTCCAGGATACACTGAAACTTCGCTTTACGGCCACCTCAGTAATACGACCACCTCGCAATTAGTGTCGGCCTAGGACAGTCCCAAGTACTTTCTGATACAGTAAAGTATAGCAAATTAAACCCACTAATGCAGTCACCTCAATATTAAGGTCACTTTGGCCCAATCTCGAGGGGTACCTTAATAGTGAGGTTTCAGTTACAAATGTCCTGCATTTTCTTGGAATGATTCCTTCTAAAATGTGTTCACTGGTTGACACTATGACATTATATCCAGAGTGAGCACTGACCACAAGTGTAGTAGACCACTCCTGTGTTTGTGTCCACAGGACACTGATGGTCAAGGCTGCCCATTCTGTCGGACGGAAATCAAGGGAACGGAGCAGGTGGTCGTTGACCCTTTTGACCCAGTGCCCCCACGACGCGTCACCTCCAATCACAACTCACCTAGCAGTAGCATCATAGATGACGATGATGACACGTTTGAGGTAAGTTTTATTTTTCGCTCGTCTCATTAAATTAAAGGGAAACAAAATGCAATTGAGTGGACCTATACACCTAAAAGAGTTCATACAATCTGACCATTTGCAACTACAGTCAACAATATCACGCCTGTCGTTTTTAATTTGTTTTCAAAGTGTGAGATTCTAGTGAAATCTCACAGTTCCTGACAGCTAACATATTGATACATTCCCCTGATGGTTAACCCATAAGGGCTCAGCACACTGTTAGTTTTCCCATTGGCGACCATGTTAAAGTTGTGTGTGATTATAGGAAAACGTGACCTATAAAGTTTCTTAAACTTCTCACCTGCTGTTATTATCATCTCATTGACATGCTGGCCGAGTTTAGTTAAAATCTAATATTTCTAGCTCTCGTAAAATGCCTGTATGTGTGACACCCGTCAATATTTACAAATGGATGCAGGCAGTAATCCGGCTAAAGGGTCAACTAGCCAAATTGCTGCCAAATACCCTTCCGCTTAGTAAAATCAGCTACCGATGCACCATTTTACTGTCAACAACTTCTACAATCACACCGGGAAATCTGACTACTCAAATGCACTTATGTCAAAGCAGGTGAATTTGGTAAAAAAAATAATTTCTCAAAAATAAATTGCACTTTTTCGTCTGTAACCAAGCAGGAATTCAAACAGTGTCCTGACCCCATAAGCACCTAGAACATCTTTGACCATGATGCTGTGGTGATGAGACAAATGTTTCAACAACTGTTATAATGTCATACAGTGCATCAAGCGGATGCAACATTTTTAGTACTTTCAGCACCAAAACATATCCTGCACCGCAAATTGGAGTAATATTCTCAGTTAGGCAACTGGTAAATTTGGAAGGGCAGGCATTGGTGACGTCACGCTTTCTACCACAATGGCGCTGTCTGTGCCATTTAGTTCTAGTAAATCGCTGGCATGATATATACTTGATTGTAGTTGCTACTTATTAGTTTTTATTAATTCTTAGATGCATAGATCAAAAAATGCCTATTGTTCCCTTTAATAACTAACTCACTAACTAACTCATTAACTAACTCGCTAACTAACTAAGCTAACTTTGGATCATTGTAAGTATTTTGTTGCATATTTCCTCCCAGGCACTGACGTCCACTCACATCTTTCTATGTTCATTGTAAGTGTATTTCCTCCCAGGCACTGACGTACACTCACATCTTTCTATGTTCATTGTAAGTGTATTTCCTCCCAGGCACTGACGTCAACTCACATCTTTCTATGTTCATTGTAAGTGTATTTCCTCCCAGGCACTGACGTCAACTCACATCTTTCTATGTTCATTGTAAGTGTATTTCCTCCCAGGCACTGACGTCAACTCACATCTTTCTATGTTCATTGTAAGTATATCTCCTCCCAGGCACTGACGTCCACTCACATCTTTCTATGTTCATTCTAAGTGTATCTCCTCCCAGGCACTTACGTCCACTCACATCTTTCTATGTTCATTGTAAGTGTATCTCCTAGGCACTGACGTCCACTCACATCTTTCTATGTTCATTCCAAGTGTATCTCCTCCCAGGCACTGACGTCCACTCACATCTTTTTATGTTCATTCGCTTCCTTGGATTATTGGCCTCTGATCTACTAATTGTACAGTGTATTTATAAAAAAACAAAGATAACTATTTAGTTATTTATTTTTTATTCAGTGGACAAATTCACCAGAGGGCACATCTACCATGATGTGATAAAATAAAAAAGTAGTGATTTTTCTGGTTACTGTTAATACCAGCAGTTTATTGCACTCATGTCCCATGCTGCGAACATTCAAACAAAGCTAACCATTTATTGTTATTATTTCAAATATATGTATATCGCACTACTATGTTTTGTTATTGCAGGACCCTTCAAATTGGCTGGCCGCTAGTAATATTCAGTGCCTCGCCCTGACGCCTCGTTCTGAAAAGGTAGGTCACATGACATCCCTGTCTCATACACATGCGTAATGCCAGTTTATATGCCGGCTCCCGAACCATTAAGGACAGCTAAATGCTTGTTACATCACCAGTGCGATCAGTTAACAACATCTTGCTAAGTTGCTACAGACAGATGTCTATAGTTACAAGGTTCATGTTAGAAAATGTCTTTCAAACAGCTGCAAGATAGTCTGCACAAACTGCTTTGCCAGCAAGGAAAGCAGGATATACTATGCAGTGTATTACCTGTAATCCTGTTATGTTATGTTGATTTCTATTTTTTTCTAACCTCAAATATATACAAAGAATTTATGTATGTTTTCTACCTAATATACATTTAGTGATTCTTATGATACAAAAGAATGATGTCATGTTCACAATGGTTATTGCTCTGATCAGCAAGGCAAAACATTCTCGCTTAATGTTCATGTCATGTTCACAATGGTCATGCTGTGCTATTTCTCTGATTAGCAAGGCAAAACATTCTCGCTTTATGTTGATATCATGTAATGTTCACAATGGTCATGCTGTGTCATTGCTCTGATCAGCAAGCCAAAACATTCTCACTTAATCTTCATGTCGTGTCATGTTCACAGTGGTCATGTTGTGTCATTGCTCTGATTAGCAAGGCAAAACATTCTCACTGACTGTTCATATCCTGTCATGTTCACAATGGTCATGTTGTGTCATTGCTCTGATCAGCCAGCCAAAACATTCTCGCATAATGTTCATATCATGTCATGTTCACAATGGTCATGTTGTGTCATTGCTATGACCTTCCAGGCAAAGCAGTCACCCATCAGTGGATCGCCGCGGATGTCACCGTGTGTGTCAAGGAGGGACCTTCCACCGCCAATACCCCCTCGCCGCCTCTCCCCAGGGACTTCCCCCCACACATCACCCCAGGCCCCCAGGTGAGTGCCTCGCCCCCTCTCCCCAGGGACCTCCCCCCACACATCACCCCAGGCCCCCAGGTGAGTACCCCCTGCCCCCTCTCCCCCAGGGACCTCCCCCCACACATCACCCGAGGCTCCCAGGTGAGTACCCCTGCCCCCTCTCCCCCAGGGACCTCCCCCCACACATCACCCCAGGCTCCCAGGTGAGTACCCCTGCCCCCTCTCCCCCAGGGACCTCCCCCCACACATCACCCGAGGCCCCCAGGTGAGTACCCCTGCCCCCTCTCCCCAGGGACCTCCCCCCACACATCACCCCAGGCCCCCAGGTGAGTACCCCTGCCCCCTCTCCCCCAGGGACCTCCCCCCACACATCACCCCAGGCCCCCAGGTGAGTATCCCCTGCCCCCTCTCCCCCAGGGACCTCCCCCCACACATCACCCCAGGCCCCCAGGTGAGTGCCTCGCCCCCTCTCCCCAGGGACCTCCCCCCACAGGTCACCACAGGCCTCCAGATGAGTGCCCCATGTCCCCTCTTCCCAGGGACCTTCCCCACATCACACCAGACCCCCAGTTGAATGACCCCTGCTCCCTCTCCCAGGGACCTCCCCCACATGCCACCCAAGGCCCCCATGTGAGTGCCCCCGCCCCATCTCCCCATGGACCTCCCCCCACAAGTCACCCAAGGTCCCCATGTGAGTGCCCCCGCCCCATCTCCCAGTGGACCTCCTCCTACAAATCACTCCAGGCCCCCTGGTGAGTGCCCCTGTCCCTCTCCCCAGGGACCTCCCCCCACATGTCACCCCAGGCACCCAAGTGAGTGCCCCCTGCCCCCTCTCCCCAAGGACCTACACCCACATGTCACTCCAGGCTCGCAAGTGAGTGCCCCTGGCCCCTTTCCCCAGGGACCTCCCCCCTGTATGTCACTCAAATATCCACCATTGCCGACTACTCATTTATACAGGTGAGTGAACTGGGGGAACGTAGAGTGAAAGAACTTACCCAAGGTTTGAAACGATAGCAAGATTATCTGAACCTGGAATCTCTTGATTGAGAGTCCCATTCTCTAAACTTACCCAATGTAAACTACTGTACTGCACGTGTTTGTGGAAATGATCAGTTGCTTGATACTCAAGATTTATAAGCGACCCTTGTTGAAGCTATAGAAAGAGTGCGACTGACATGTGACTGTTGCTTCCAGAAGACAACTGCCACCAACGCCAACATCTGATGACGAACCCCAGGAGCACCCGCCCCCTGTACCACATAAACATCTCACCCAGCAGAACTCCTTCGACACCACCAGCGCAGCAGGCGATGGTAAGATCTTACGTCACATCTGCTTTTAACCCACAAATTGCAATTTACAATTAACAAAAATGCAAACTCTCCTACCGTGCTTAAATCCTTAGCAAGCCAGTCTTGTAGGTGCTACCAAATTTAATTTCAAAAACTGTTACACAATGTCAAAGTTGTCAACATAATGATGTATATACTAGTGCTTCTCATGGTGGTAAAAGGTTATTATGTTTCCAAATGGTTTAATACTAATGCTGTCTAAAGTTAAAATTGTTTTTCAAAGTTCCTAGATTCCGTAATGGTGAGGCTGCTACTGTGACGTTTTGGCGTAGGATATTAAGCAACTAATATAATTTCACCTGCTTAAAATTCCAGGTCAACACCATCAGAGGTCAGTCATTGCCTGGTTCTGGTTGTACTGATGGAATACTTGTTACTAACTGTCCCAAATTAAATTGCTGAAACATTATCCAAATCTTATTTGTAATCACCTCAAAACACCAACGACGAAGTGCTATATTCGGACTATGTTCATTTGTTTGGATTTCGCGAAACTATGTCAGTATAATGACCCCCATCCCTCATGATATTTCTCCAAACTGTTTCCTCACTGAAATTGCTCCATTATTTTTCAAACAGAATTATAATATAATCACATGAAGTTGGGATTGTCGTCTGGAAATTCTACAAAACAACAATTTTGCCTACAATAACAAACATGGTTTGTTTATTTTATATATAATAACGCAGTGTTTTTCTGAAATGGGCAGATTTTTAAAAGAGGGCCATATTGTAGAGTAACTATAGACTTGTGTCGTGCAGATTGAAGCAAGTATTGCAATAGTATACCTTCTAGTCCATCACCGAAGTAGCAACGTCCTCTGTCTGGTCAGATCTTGCACCTCTAGTAGCTGCTGCGCTTACTAACAACTGTGTCGTCGCGTCACATGTCACTGTGTCGCTGCAGGTGAGTGGCCGGCCATGGTGCCGCGTCGCCTGCCTGACCTCCACGACGTGCCGTACGACACGCCTTCGTCGTCAGTGGCGACCTGCCTCGCTGTAACCCTGCCCGCTGCCGGCACCGTCACGCTCATAGAGGACATACATGCTAGCGAGCCACTCTATGCAAACTCCACCTCCCTCATCTCCACTGCAGCAGCATCAGGTGCGTCTGCATGCCAAAATGCGCACGCGCGCGTACGTGCGTGTGCTTACGTGTTTATGCGGTATACGGGTCTAACATTTGGCGATGGAAAATCGTCTTCTGCTTTTCCTGCACATTTTTCCCAATCTTTGCGATTCACCTGGTTTGAATAGTTTAATTTCAGCTGCATAACATTTTTTGTTCTTACCCCATGAGCTGTTATCCTACACGCCATTACAGAATGTGCCCTGATAATGTACTGTGCAAATGTGTGATAGTAAGATGGCACCATGGCGATATTAGTTATTTTCTAAATCAATGTAACTGTTGCAGACCGACATTAATTGTGTTAGGCTTTAGGCAGTGTCATATTTAAAATTCCATTTTTGAAGTAGGGATTGTTTGTGTTCATTCCTGAACTTTGGTCATCATCAGTCATGATGCATTTGATGGAAATATCCCAAATGCAACTTTTCCTCACTCAAAAGCGCTCACAACTCATTATAACACACAGACGTAGAAGATGGTTTCCTGAAGTATTCGTAGTCGGTTTGAGCAGTTAGTCACGGCATAGGCTAGATAAAATGTCTCCCACACAGACGCATGTGCACTAGTTCAAGTGTAATCAGACACTGGCAGATTCTCTTGTTTTTTTTTTATAAATTCTGTTAATCCTCTTATACTATATAATGTGATTTTATGATAAAAACACTCAAAATTTGTATTTCGGAATGTCTTGTTTATTGTATAACCTTTGCATCTGTTAATTCAGCAGATTATTATGTAGAAAGTAATTTGTGAATATCTGGTTAAATTTTTAACAAGTGACAGGTTTATACAGGTGAACTTAACAGAATTTCGCGTAAAGTCACAGAAAATAACTGTCCACTGATTAACATAAACATGTATTTTTACCTTGTTTTACAGATTCAAAAGAACACAAAAGTTTACACAGAGTACCAAGCGATTATGACTTCCCACCTCCGGCGGCCCAGCCAAAGTCACAAAAGGCCGTCAAAAGGTAACACCATCGATTACTTGTGAGAGAGGATGATTCTCCTCGACTGTGATACGATGAGTTCTATAATTGTTGCCTTACACCAGTTTAAACAATAGTGCAACAGAAAACAATGTCTTATTTATGTATGTATGTATTTGATATGAATAAAAATTATGTAGTATGTTTATATCAGGGAAGAAGTTAAATATAATCCACATTGAACTTAAAAAAACTATTTTAAGTCAATGATTTAATTATTCAGGTTCATGGGTCAGGTTATAGTTTGTGTCTCTGTGAAAAGTGAGGGGTCAGGTAATGGAAATGATCAGTGATCAGGGAATGTTGAAATGTTGACTAAATTTAGAGAGAAAATGGGTAATTTATTTTCAGATATTGTAGTATGTTTTATTAGCAAGGACAGTGTAATGAGTGTATGCCTCCGTGTAACACCGATGCGGTGTATGCCTCCGTGTAACACCGATGCGGTGTATGCCTCCGTGTAACACCGATGCGGTGTATGCCTCCGTGTAACACCGATGCGGTGTATGCCTCCGTGTAACACCGATGCGGTGTATGCCTCCGTGTAACACCGATGCGGTGTATGCCTCCGTGTAACACCGATGCGGTGTATGCCTCCGTGTAACACCGATGCGGTGTATGCCTCCGTGTAACACCGATGCGGTGTATGCCTCCGTGTAACACCAATGTAGTGTATGCCTCCATGTAACACCGATGCTTGCGTGTTTGCAGCCAACTCGACGTAGCACAGCTGGTACTAGGCAAGTCACCAGGTGGCTGGCAGCGAGGCGACAACCTCCAGAATGAAGACAGTAACAAGGAGAACGTAGAGGCACATTGCAGTTTTGACAGCATCAACGAGATGTATGTAGACGACCTCGTAGGCGAGGGCTTTGAGCGTCTCGCCGTCATCCGTGCACTCAGCATTGCTCACAACAACCTCGATATGGCGCGTGACATTCTGCGCGAGTTTGTGCCTCGTCACTGACTGTGAAACCACTGCCAATTTAGGAAATTGCAAGCTGTGAAATTGGAGTCGGCGGCAAGCCGTGACGTCGCTGTTCAGTTTTGCGAACGGCCTGCTGATGCGCAATCAGGTCGAAATTCGCGGGGTCACAAGCGAGAAGGTTCCCAATCAAAATTTGACGTCTGGTTTTCCCAGTGGCAGAAAATGCTAAAACTTATTTCCCGTGTGACAATGTGAATAGTGAAGGTGAGATGGTAGCAGTATTTGAAGATCCATTGAATAAATGCTGCATATTTGATGTCACAAATGTGTTTGCGTGAAAGAAACTGTAGCTCCAGAAGATGAAACAGGCACAGCAATACACTTGGACGCTGGCATTAAATGTGCGTCATGGGGTTTGCCTACATAACTACACACCAGCCTTGTTACGTTCTGGTCTAACAGAGATCAAGGAAGAAAGTTCACTGTCATAGCCATATTAAGAGAACTGAGAGTCGCAAGGCCAGTGAGTGCATCAAGCAGTACACCTAGTGTACTTGGTGTACGAGCCGTTATCACATTGGTGCATGCTGAACGATTATATCGGCAGTAATCGCAAACTGATAACGCCTGAATAAGCTGTTTGTTTTTCTTCGAAGAAGGTGACTTAAATGCAAAAATCACCCAGGCACAATTCAGAACAGATATTAAGATACTGTAAATTTTGTCGTTGCTGTCTGGAATCGATCGAAGATTAGCAGCAGAAGACAACCGTTGTGTTATTGAGTGAGAACTGTGCAAATGATCACTGCCCATCCGGGCTGAAGCCGAGAGAGCTGGCTGTCTTGTAAGACAATTCATGACGGTCGAATGCCATTTGCTTACTCACTGCCATCGATTGACCCAGGGTCATTCGGCAGCCATTTGCTTCAGTTGCCCTACGAGATTCAGCCGTGAAGTTGATGCCACATATTTTCATATTTATTTTTGTAATTTTGTTCAAGATGTCTACATCACATGCATTATAGTTCCTTGATGGGTTTGGTCATCTGACTGATCAACCAGCTCGTTTTTTCCTTCTGGTCAGTTAGTCACGGATGTTTTATGTGGAATCTGAGATAAGCAAAATCGGTGAAAACCATGCATGCTAATTGTAATTTTTTATTGAAATTATTTTAGCATTCATAGTTTTTTAAGGGATGCATAGTTTTTTCATACCAGTTTGTTTTTCATACCAGATGTATGGGGAAGTTGTCAAAATCAATTGTGTGAGTCTGTGGGTTAGAGTCGCGGTAAGTCTGAATATTTGGCATTAATACTTTTATTGTCCGATGTAAACAGGTTGTTACTTCTGTTAAACCGCATGATGCCAAGATGATATTTTGTGTAGTGGCAAATGATGGCAAATGCCATTCAAAATGTCCTTGTTGAGTAGTTAAATTTGATACTCGGTATAAACTGTTCAGCTTCTTTAAAGAAAATCTAATTAAGAAGGACAATAATGTGAATTGTTATAACAACACATTGAGACACGCGCAAGCAGGTAATAGTTTAATCATAGGCATATTTGTGAACTTGATAATTTCATGTGTGCCATTATACGTGTTGGTCGATGCGAATGGTTTAAAAACAGTTTGTCCTTTTGATAATTATGCTTTCATCGAAACAGGTAAGCTGGAAAATGTTCTCTGACAACTTCTATTGGTCTGCATACCGAAAACGGTTTAGACAATTTCTGGGCACAAGCAATTAGTAGTAGTTCAGAGTGGGGAAGGTTTGGGGATCATTTGACCAAGAATCAAGCAGTGTCTTTATCACAGAAATGCATAGTATTTGGGGGTTCAAGTAACCGCTAGACTTATAACCCCAGCCAACGGGAATGTGCAGAATTTCAGTTTTTATTATCTGACAGTTTTGTGTGTGTATATAACAGTTGGAAGAGATTGAAATATGCAGAATGTGATGTTTGATGTAGGGCTGACAATACACACCTTGAGTGATACGTCAGCATACACGACGCTGTGCCAGCCTACCAAGTAGGTATTGCTGGAACGGTAAGCTAATCATTGGAAAACTGAGTGACGCCTTGTAGGCATTAAATGGATATTATCAGATTCGTTGACAGTCAAATCATAAATCCTGTGTAAGAATCCATCCAGTATTGGTAACCCAACCTATTCACAGATATGTGTGATAACTGGACAATTCTATGGTAGTCTGAATTAAATTGAAAAAAACATTATTAATTAATATTATATTACGTTATAATCACTGTCATGATTGTTGGATTGTCTGAAATGAAAGGTATGTCGGTGTGAATATACATTTGAGTTGATTAATCTAGCCAGCAGTGGCACAGTGTAAATTCATAATTGGAACTGGGATGGCCAACATAGGGTATTGTATTTTTGAACCAGTATTCACTGTGAGAGACGCAATGGTTTAACAATCGTCACTTATGGCAGTGCGGCCCTGGCCCTGGTTACTGGAGCTTAGGGCCTATAACTGGTTTTGATACTTGCTTTACAACGTAGGGCTCAGCTGCGATAGAGCATTGAAGCTAACAAGGGATGCACAGCTTGAGGGCAATACTACTTTGCACTGGTGTTTTGTTTGTGGGAGTGTGTTCAGATGCCCGATAGTACCACATTGAAGCTGGACCGTAGTGTTTGTGTCACTTGTGATAAATAGCAAACTGCAACTATACATAGGCTTGTGATGGCGACGGCAGTTGTGACGTGGGCACTTCCTTATGTACACTATATTGTATATGTACACATCTACCGAGCACATAACTTTGCATTTGTATAAAATAAAACGGCTTCACATTGTGGCTGTATGTTATGTTGGTATTGCGTTGTCATTTTGCCAGGATGCAGGTTTTACACGTTTAACCAGATCTTGCACTAATCAGTCTACAGCAATGACAAGGTAGTGAATCACTTAGAGAGTTCCAAATGTTTCATCTATAAGTAAAGTAATATTACTACATTCTAGCCTACGCAAACTCACAGACGAAGACAAAGCCACTGAAACAGTACGTTAGAGCAGCGCTTAGAGCCAACTACAGAGAGTGGATGTTCAACATCACCAAGAAAAAGACACCTAGTGCAGAAAAACAGACCAGCCACACACCGAACATCCCTTTACCATATGTGCGCAACCTGTCAGAGAAATTGACCACCTTTTCCGGGAACATGGAGTGGGGACATACCATAAACCTTACAACACCATGAGATCCATCATAGTGATCCCCAAGGACAAAACTCCCAAGAACAACATGTGTGGGGTAATGTATGAGATAGGATGTCTGGACTGTCATCAGACCTATGTAGGCAAAACCAGCAGAGCACTAGGAGCCCGACTCAAAGAACACCAGGGGCCCACTCACAGCAGTAGGTGAACACAGAGTGAATGAGGGCCAAAATATCTTGGCTAAAGATGCAAAGGTACTCTCTAGAGAAAACAACTTCTTCTGGAGAAGAAAAATCAGTGAGGCGATTGAAATCGCAGAGAGGCGACCAGAAATCAACAGGGATTCCGGATACAACCTTCCCGCAATCTTCCTGGAAGTGTTGTCATGTGACAGTTACCAACATAGTCACATGCCAACCAAGAGTGGTGCAGACCAAAGCTGATGAAGACGTCGCAAAGACGTCGAAAGCTCTGTTCAGAGCAACATAGGACTCGGAAAGGTAATTTTACATATTTTCAAAATTACTATAAAATACTTATCCTCCTAGAATGAATGGACTACATTATATCATGACTGTTAATGCTAGTACTGTCTGTAGTTGGAATATGTTTAAAAATAAAATAGACCTATATATTAGGGAGAGTTGCACGTAAATTAAAACATTTTCAGACTCGGTAAGCAGATTACTTCTCCTTGTCCACTTGTCATGTGGAGCATATCACTTTTGGGTGACAATCTTGTTAAATCTTGTCATCTAATTGTACACAAACACATATTAACAAGTTAATCTGCTATGTATTTATTACTGGCACCAAAATAGAACCAAATATACACAAGGTAACATTTCTAAAAACAATTATCTTTCGTTTATGATTTGTGACAGTCGTACATTGCTGGAACAAAATGTCACTAAACTGTCACCATGTTGTCACATGCACAATTTCTGTCATCCATGAATACAAGTTAAAATTATGAGAACCAGACAAAATATCGATGTTAGGTACATAATGTCTTGAACACATTATCTTAACACACATCTACATCTTAACACACATCTACATCTTAACACACATCTACATCTTATCACACATTTACATCTTAACACACATCTACATCTTAACACACATCTACATCTTAACACACATCTACATCTTAACACACATCTACATCTTAACACACATCTACATCTTATCACACATCTACATCTTAACACACATCTATATCTTAACACACATCTCCATCTTAACACACATCTACATCTTAACACACATCTCCATCCTAACACACATCTACATCTTAACACACATCTATATCTTAACACACATCTACATCTTAACACACATCTCCATCTTAACACACATCTACATCTTAACACGCATAACCTGTAGCTCACCCGTATATTTCAGTGAGTCCCTAAGCCACATTCCAATGGGTTTATTAAATTCCCATTCATGCAGTCAACAAACCCACTAATCCCCAACCCGCCACAATATCAATATCGGCAAAACACCTTAATTAGTGAACAATACAATTAATGAGTATCACATGTCAAAACAAGGCCATAGAACACCTCTCACAAAAAGTTACTTCCAGGATTTTATAACTTCTATTTCAGTAATATTTGGTGTCGAAAGTTATTTTTAGCCACTGAAAGCAAAAGGCAATGTTTATTGACTGTTTCTGAAATAAGTTGTGTGTGACTAACTAAATATTGTGTGCAAAACTGTCTGTCTTTTAAAAAAACTATTTCCCACCAAATATTACCCAATACAAACCCTGGAAGTAACTTTTTATCCAGGGATTAGACTGAAATGCAATATGTAAACAGAGTGCCTTAAACAAATATACAACTAGCGCCAAGCAGTTTTCACATTTCAATTTGTGTGCATGTGATTAAGGTAACACCTGTATATAGATGTTAATATAAATTCACATGCACACAGACTGGGTGGAATCTGTCAAATAAACACTGAACATAATACTATGCATATAAAGCCCACATGCCCACAGGCACATCCACAAAGACACAGTGGACGTTTGATATAAGGAATATACTGAGACTTAGTCAAACTCTGCCATATATTGAACATTCCTTGTATCAG
The DNA here is from genome assembly GCA_963995525.1 of Escarpia spicata. Taxonomy (NCBI): domain Eukaryota; kingdom Metazoa; phylum Annelida; class Polychaeta; order Sabellida; family Siboglinidae; genus Escarpia; species Escarpia spicata. Next base: position 30,784,364 of record OZ023217.1, on the reverse strand, counting down.
TCGGAACACAAAATGGTGCAGACAAGAAAGAAGACTTTCAAAGTTATTCCTTTTAAGCAGATACTGTCCATTGGGAATGCTTACAGCGAGCAGGTATATATATATATATATATATATACATCCTGTTTGGTTCTTATATATACATACATTACATACATATACATTGATACATACATGCATACGTACATATGCGCACACACACATGCACACACTACCCAGTACATACACTCATGCACGTGTACTCAGCTATTACAACCCTTCACTTCAAAGACGACGTAATCAACAAATAGTCCCAAGAGCTACCTACGGGATATTTATGTGTGCTGCTTATGATAGAATACAAATACACATTAAGTCTTAAAGTTACGGTAGTAAGAGTAAAACCAAACCGGATATAACTCTTGAAGCTACAGCTGTAACAGTTCAAACCAACCATGTTCTGCATGTTGCCAATTGTACATGGAATGTGAAGTTATTTACAGTTTGGTTGTAAGAGCATACTGAAGATGCTACACAACTGTTTGAGACATGGAAGTGTAACAACTGAGTCTCTGGCTGGACCTTTTGTTTTCCTTCTTCACTTTCTCATTCTCTCACTCTCTTTTCATCCTTTGTTCATCTTGATGATGATCGGCACTGAAAATGATCAAATTGATACATCATCCATCTTTGCAAGCTACGGTGGTAGTTGACTACACTGTATGTATGGGAGTTAGCTGGATCAGATGTCATTTTCCTAGTAATTAAGTGTGAGGGTTGCAACTGTACCACCAGTGAGAACAGTGCAGATGCCTGTGCCCGAAGACAAAGCTGGGATGATTACAGGAGATCCTAATGTAATTACCCTTCCGACCATTCTTATGAACAGCTGAGTGGTATCGTAAATTTAAGTAATTACTTCTACTTTCCAAACATTCGGACCTACGGGTAATGGCCGACACCCAAACAGCTGAATCTGGTAGTCAACGATATTATTGAACTTCAGCATTTTGCAAAGTGATCTGCCAGGGGGTAATCAGTGGCGCTCCCTGGCCAAATGACATGCGTATGTGTGTATGTATAATGTACAATTTATACATACATACATAACCACATAGAATGTATTATAAAAATACAAATAACTGGATGTTGACAAATTGCTTATCAACATGAAGTGCCACATGACCTACAATGAGAACCACTGAGGGAAACGTGCACCAGGCTGAGCATTGCAATAACATGCACCCTGATCTTTCAGTTATGGAATTAAACTTGCATTTAAACAGATGTGCTCAAAGAAAGATTGTAATTCCTGTTCTACTAGTAATACCTATCAGCCAAATGGAAGAAACATGTTAGCTTTAGAATTAAACCTTATTGTTGTTTTCACAGACTTGGCATTGTTATTCTAGAAGACTGTGTAATGCAGTCATTATCTCATCCTGTATACATTTCTACTGTGAATCAACTCACCAATGATAACTCCGAGTAGAACGACGACTACAAGGGCCATGATCATCCTCATCTGTAAACACAGGATGGACCATTGACACATGGTGGACCACTGATGCAGAGTGGACCATTGACACATGGTAGACCAATGACACATGGTAGACCAATGATTGTTCTAACACAATGCTGACAACTGTTTTGTAATTACACAATAATGTCTAGTCCCATTGATTTGATTGTATAACTGCATTAAAATCATGTAGCCATAAAAGTGCAACATTTTATAATCTCTCTCTATATAATTATGTATATATATATATAAATAGTCACAACTTTCAACAAAAACCAATCGTTCTGATTGCACTGCTGCACGAACGGCCTAGCCTTTCAATGCGTGTCTGTGTGTGTGTGCGTGCATGTGTGCATGTATGCACGTGTGTGCTTATATTTACATGTGTTTGCATGTGTTTGTACATGCGTGCTTGTGCATAACAAACCCTGTAGTATTGAAGACACTGCCTACCTTGCACTGCCGCCACCACATGGCAGACTTGAGTCCCTTTGCCCGAGACTGGAACAGGTCGGAAGTGGTCGACAGGTGTTCTACAGAAGACAACCAGGAAATAAACACACAGCTTCCTCACGTCCAAGAAAATTAGTTGTACAACTATCCTGTTACAGCTCATTATGACAGCTAAACTGATGTAATATGATGATAAATTATGATGTACCAAAGCTTTTCTGTATCATCATTTTGTGGTAATGGAATTGTTTACAATAAAAAAACCAATATACCACTTATTTGCACATAACACAAACACAAGTATGACTTGCATTGTATGGCATGGTAAAATGGTTCCATATTATCATTTGAGGTGCAGGATTTTTCTTCCAGCAAATTAAATGTGATGATATTGCTTTGCATATATCATAAACACAGCAAGTTTGTAGAAAACGTGACATGCAAAATACTGCCATAAAACTACCACATTTAAGTTGGATGTCTAATTTCCTTGTGGTTGTTTTGTGGTGTTTCTTCAACCAACAACTGCTGTTGTTGAAGAGACAGATGATTCCCACCTGACTTGTCCTGAAGGTCCTCCAGTCTGTCTCCCCGGTCCATCACTTTGCCGATGTTGTCTCTCATCACATCCACCACTTCATGGACTTGACTCTGCAGTCTACACAACACCTCTCTTAGCACAGCTGCTTGTATCTAATTGTAATGGAGCTAGCATGTGTGTGTGCGTGCATGCGTGTGTGAGTGCGTGTGTGAGTGCGTGTGTGTTTGTATTGCATGTGTGTGTGAGTGTGTGTGTGCGTGTGTGTGTGTGTTTGCATTGAATGTGTGTGTATGTGTGTGTGTGTGTGTGTGTGTGTGTGTGTGTGTGTGTGTGTGTGTGTGTGTGTGTGTGTGTGTGTGTGTGTGTGTGTGTGTGTGTGTGTGTGTGTGTTTGTATTGCATTGCAATAATACATTGCAGTTTTCCATTCTCCTATGGTACGTTGGCCCACGGAAGGCTATTCTGTATTATTTACATGCAACTCCCAGAGGGAGGGCTCCCCCATCCACCACCCAGGGGACGCGCCTCTAAACCATGTACCATCAACGCGAGATGGACATGAAAAAAGATAAGGAAATAAAAGGAAAAAAGACGCACCTTGTAATCTTGCCATCTTCTTGAATCAGCCTGCTCGGTTGCGCACTCGGGCCTCTGTAAATAACACGGACATCAGTGACATTCTCAGATGGAGTCTGATTGATTGATCTATAGAGTTGCTACTGTGTGGTTTTGGTTTTATAATATTTATATGGCAGCTCATGGATTATCTGTGAAAGTCATCAGTCCACCACATGTCAAAGATCGTCTCGCAGTATCAAAGTAAGTCCACTATCATTGTTCAAAATTGTCTGTTATTCCAAAGAACAGTACTAATAACACATATTTGTCTGGGCTATAACTCTGCCAGCTTTGGTCTTTCTGAGGCATGTTACAATACTAAAACATACTGTAGAAACTTACTATGAAGGTCACCCTCGGGGCTAGGCCAATGTCACCTGAATATCAAGGTCACCCTTGGGACTGGACCAATGTCACCTGAATATCAAGGTCATCCTCAGGACTGGGCCAATGTCACCTGAATATCTAGGTCACCCTCAGGACTGGGCCAATGTCACCTGAATATCAAGGTCACCCTCAGGACTGGGCCAATGATACCTGAATATCAAGGTCATCCTCAGGACTGGGCCAATGTCACCTAAATATCAAGATCACCCTCAGGACTTGGCCAATGTCACCTGAATATCAAGGTCACCCTCAGGACTGGGCCAATGTTACCTGAATATCAAGGTCACCCTCAGGACTGGACCACTGTCACCTGAATAACGGGGTGTTCATATTAGTGGGATCAATTTCATATACTTTATGTTTAAAGCATTAAATATAATAGCAAATAAGACAACCACTATTATGTACATCTACTTTGTTGAGCATATTGTGCTATATTACTAAGGTGACCGACCATAAAGCAAGGTTTAACAGTACATGACATGTATTTTAGATAAAGGAATTACATACCAGGATGTTTAAAGCATTATATAATGCAAATATGACAACCACTATTATGTACATCTACTTTGTTGAGCATACTGTGCAACAATTATAAAACATACATTAATATAAAATGTACAGTTAAACATCAGTCATACATTTCAAAAAGGGACATTAACACAACTGAATACATGAATCACTCTTGTGCTATATCATTTCTTAGCACATCATTGTAAAATTTCCTAAACTATTTTTTAGCAGCATAGTAAAAAACTTGGTAGGCAAAATGAATTATGATTTTGAGGAAATCAGTTTTGGTAAATATTTACCTCAGGAAAAAGTCATCATCATCCGATGCACTTTCTAGCAATGCTTGCTGAAAAAAACATGATAATATACATACACACATAGACTTCTTAATCACAAATTAGATTTATAAAGCTATTCTATTTATATAAACGAGACAAACAATGAAACTGATGTACAGTACACTGCAGTTACAACTCTTTCAGCATATCTAACAAACATAACCACAAATCTATGATAACTGATTCAGTGTAAACTAATTACAAACCATATTAAATATTCACAAACGATCACATATGCAGTATAGTTTCACTGTACCTGGGAGTTAATACTAATGTAAGCAAAATCTCTTTAGACTCACCCGTTCCGGACCTTTTTCAATATCACCATCTCGTTTGAATTTTGGTGGCATGGTAGAGGTCTACCTACAAAAAAGTCCTACATATTAATGAAAACAAGATCTCACAAATCACAGTGTCTCGTATGTAATATTATATATCATGTATGTACATTAAAGTGTCCCTAAATTTCACATCTTGTCCGATTCATTACCCAGAATCTCGAGCCAGGGTTTTGGGTGTGGGAACCTGTCAACTTCAAAGATACTTGCAGGTTGAGTCGTATCACTTTTTCAAGCCAGGGTTTTGGGTGTGGGAATCTGTCAACTTCAAAGATACGTGAAGATAATATTGCCAATAGTGGCTGTTTATTATATGAATGCACCAGTCAACTCTATTGTTAGTATTAAATCATTTCTAACCAAATCTAGTCAAAAAGTGATAAAAAATTGCAAATACAGTCCAGCAATAATTAAATTGTGACCTTTGGTTTCAATGTGTACCTTGTTTCTACATATATAAATTTACTTTATAATATGTTGATGATACTTGTCAACAGTCAGTGATTTAAATGAATTACTCGTTGTACAATGACGCCAAGTGAATCAGCATATCACTATACATTTGAAAATGATTTGCAACAAATATATGATCAATATCATCTTGACTTTGTGTAATATCATTGACATATGTCAATAGCTTTCTTGCATACTGCAGCATTCGTATTAGCCACACATTTTACATTATTGGTGGGCAGGGCAGAATAATGTGTTTTTTCTCAAATATATAAAATATACATATTATGATCGATTCCCAATACTACATGTAGTCATAATGCTAACAGGTCCAGGAACCAACAACACAGGCCTAGGCCAAATTGGTAACACGTACTTTTGTAAAAGCTTAAATATAACCCATGTGACACACTGTGACCGTGACTTTGAAAGGTGTTTTGCTTCAGTATACACTTGCAGGCAGTTGTAAATGTTTGTTGAAGGTAGCTAGTCCCCGCTTGTAGACGTTAGGGGACAGTTGTTGTGGTATTTACTATGACCACTGTTTTGGAGGTTTGGCAGGCATATGTCAAGAAAATTAATATAGGATGACAATAACACCTCTTCTAAAAACCATATGTTATTGTTAGAAAAAGAAATGGTGTAAAGAGCAGTACGCCAGGGCCCCGGCTAACCTACGTTAAACTGCAACCCCTTAAACGACTCAGTAACCCTGCATCTTCAACTCAACCTGTCTAGCAAACAAAACAATCAAGCTTGACTCGAAACCAAGTGACCCAATCAGTCATGGCAGCCTCATCATCATGTCATGACTATCATGCCATCGCATCGGCCCTAATTTGGATGATTGCCATGACCACGGCCACGGCATCTTCATCTTCTTCTTCCAATACACGGCTAGCCTCAACATGCTGAGGATACAGGCGGTGCCGTGGCATGGCAGGCGAACAGGAAATTGTTGTTTTGTTTTTAGAGTGCAATATATAAGAACACAAATTATTGTGTGAATAAACATAAATACGTGCAGAAGAACTTGTTAACGTCTAAAACATGGGCCGATGATGGGGTAGTGCAAAGTCTGGATGTTGCTTTTAAACGCATCCAGACGAACAAACAGACGCCTCATCATATTTCGATGGTGCAAATGACAAGAACCCGCGGTTCTCGGCGGATATATTAGAACTGCGTTTTATACACAACAACCCTTCTATTTTTTACAGTCAGTAATACCTTCTTACGCCTTTATACTGTTTCTGAGTGTTTTTTTACGTTTCTTGCACTTGCTGTCAAAACGTTCTAGTCACTTCCGCTTCCTGTTTACACTACGTACATTTACTACAAGTACGGCAAGCCAAATTTACAATACTTGCATTTCTTTGCTCCTGCTTGCATAATGTCTTTGCAAAAAGACGAACGTTTCAAAACAATCATGAGCCTTATTTTTGCTATAGATATGTAAGGACACTTATCACGATTTTCTTTGGGCATAATTTGCAAACGCAGTTTTGTTAGGTTGTTAGGTTTTTCATCTTGTCTTGTCTTGGTCGAGTACTGGCCAATACTCCTTAGCCTAGGAGTCATGCATACGGTCAGGGTTGGGTGCGCATTCTAGCTGGATTATTAGTCGTGTATTAAAGCTTGTCTGAATTTGTGTGGTTCTGTAATGTTAACTATTGCATCTGGTAGGGAATTCCAATATTTTATTGTTCGGAGGAAATAGGAAAAATTATAACAGTTCTTGCTGGTGTGAATAAATAATGTTGAATGCTTTGCTATTTAGACCCCTGATAGTTGTTCTGGCTGGAGGTTTTCGACAGGCAAGGATAGGTGACCATAGATGGTTTTAGGGAATATGATGAGGCGTCTATTTGTTCGTCTGGTTGTTAGTTGTTCTAGGTTTATTTTTTTAACATTTCTGACACACATCCAGCTTTTTTGATGTGTAATCGTTAAGGCAAAAGTGAGCTGCCTGTCTTTGGACCATTTCTGTTTTGTTGATGAGGACCTGGGTGTGGGGGTCTCACACAGATGATGAGTATTCTAAGAGTGGTCGGACAAGTGTTGTGTAGGGAGCTGTTTTGATGTTTTGGGGGCCGAGTAGAGATCGCATCTGATAAATGATGATGGATGTGTTTGTTCCAGGTGAGATCTGTGGTGATACATACTCCTAGATAGGGATGACTGTTGGTTTCCTGTAGATTATTTCCTAGAGTATAATTAAAATGTTTTACGTTTCTTGCATGGGTTATAGTCTCATCACAAAACATTTTTTGGGGTTCAAGTGCATCTGCCAATCGTATTCTAATTTTGTTAACTCATTTAGCTATGCCTTTCTGCAGTACTGGTGAGTCAGACTGATTATTTATTCCTCTACAGAGGACACAATCATCTGCAACAGACGGACTATGGAGTGGATATTGTCAGGTAGATCATTGATGTATATCAGGAAGAGAAGCGGTCCCAATACCGTGCCTTGCGGTACACCTGATATAACATTTGTCCAGGTGGAATGTTCTCCACCGACCACCACTCTCTGTTTACTTGAGACAGTTAGAGATCCAGGCATGTGTTTTGTTGTGGATACCATATTTCTTTAATTTATTTAGTAGCCGGTTATGGAGAATAGTGTCGAATGCTTTTGAGAAGTCCATTATTATTATCATGTCCACTTGGGATTTATTATTTAGATAATTCGCTAGGTTAGTTTTAACTTAATTTCTGTGGAGTGTTTACTGCGGAAGCCGTGTTGTCTGTCAGATAATACTGTGTATTGGTCAAAATGGTCCATTATGTTAGAGTAGATAAATAATGTGTTCAAGGAGTTTGCAACATATTGAAGTTAGGGAGATGGGACGGTAATTTGATGGAAGAGACCATTCTCCCTTCTTGAAGATTGGAGTGATGTTGGCACGTACCCATGAGAGGGGAAGTTCTCCTGTAATAATTTATTTTTGGAAGATTACTCTGAGGGCTGGAGCTAATTCATTGGCGGCAAGTTGTAAGCTGGCACATCATTGGGTCCTGTTGATTTGTTTGTTTTTAAGTCAAAGTAATTTGGCGACTCCTTTTGTTGTGATGGTGATGTCATGCATAGCTGGTATGTTTGAGTATGGTTCTTGTGGTAGGTTGGTGTTTTCATTTGTAAAGACTGACTTAAATTGGTTATTGAGGATTTCGGCTTTAAGTCTGTTGTTTGATTTTACCTGTTGTCTTTCATTACGTTTGGTATTCCAACTGTATCAACTTTAAGGCTTTTTGTGTATGACCAGAATCGTTTTGGCGAGTCGGAACAAATCGATGATACATACCTTCTGTGCGCATTTCTTGTCTCTCTGTGCGTGGTTTATGTGCCTTACCAACATTTTCATAGCTGGCTTGATTTCCATGTACTTTGTGAGTGTTGAAAGCCCTTTGTTTAAGTTTGTATAGTCGTTTGATTCGCTTATTTATCCAGAGTGTTTGCATGGTTATGCTTTAATATTATTGTTGTTGGTATTTGAGAGTTCATTATTGAGTCAAGGACAGTTTGGAATTCTGAATACATTTCATCAACTGTGTTCATGGATGTATCCCTTGATACAAACTCATTGCTCCATTTGAGCAGGTCTTCTTTCAGAGCCTGCATGTTAGCTTTATGGTACATGTCTATTTTGCGTGGTTTTTGTTTGATGACCCTGGGCTTGCAACTGGTTATGATTATTGGGATGCCATCGTGATCGCTTATTCCTGATACTACTGTAGATCGATCTTTCAGCAAGGGTGGGGTTAGTTTGAAGAACAAGTCCAAAGTGTTGTTTATTCTGGATGGTTCGCATAAAACTTGTTCAAGTCCAAAGTCCTTGGCAATTTCAAGTAGCATACATAAGCCGGCAGCAGCTCCGCCTGGCTTTGAAATGAGTATAGCTATAGGTCCCAATCTATGACTATGTCGGGAAGGTTAGTCTCCGCCTATATAGTATAGCCATATTATATAATATTATGTATAATTATATGTTCTTTGTTTTTCATAATATCGTATTTCCCGAATAACAGTCATGTACAAACCATGCATGGAATACGTTTAATAATAAAATTACTATTACCTAATTGTTTAAAAGGTAATGTTATTTAAAACAAGATACTATAGTATAGAGACAGAGTTTATGCAAATAGTGTATTTTATTGCGATATTGAGTGCGAGTTAAACATACGTCAAGTTCAATACCTTAAATTTGAGAAGAAAATAAAATGTATACCGTGAACAGATATACCATACTGTAATACACATATTTAGTTAATTAAAGCAAAAGGTTACAGTCGCGTTTATCAAGTTATTTAAGTAGATTACAAAATATGTAATTGACACACCGCATGATTGTGGCGCCACTACACGGATAAAATCTGAAGTGGCAACACCGATACTTGCGCAGAAAGGATGCGCGTTGTGGCAAGCTGTTTTGGAGGTTTGGCAGGCGTATACAGGACGATAATGACACCTCTTCTAAAGCATATGTTAAATAAAGAAATGGTGTAAAGAGCAGTGATTGGCATTCTGATAAATATGTTGTGTTCGGCGAATGTATCGCATACTGGATTGCATTGCTGCCGCAGCCACGCGGATCACGGAACTGTCGTGCCGGGGGCGTCGCTGTCAAACTCTTCCACCAAACCGTGTCAGGAGAAGATTGGAACTTTTACACAGCGTAACACCTATTTAATTTAGATTGTTCCAGTAGTAGTAATAGCACCTTTTCGCAGCGATGACATATAGTCGTGAACAATATTGCTGAAGTCGTAGAAAGATTGCGTTTTAAGGGCATCTCTGAGTTCAGACGATTTAGTTTTCATTTTCGTATATTTCATGACTCGTGGCCGTGCAGTGGCAGTGACGGATATGACAGATACCTCAAGACTGCGTGTGCATAGCTATATCCTGTACTAGTATAGGTCTAAATCTCTACTCGCCATGATGGCAGGATGTGATCTCCTTGAGTTATCTCGCCACCTCAAACAGGAGCGCCTCTATCTGAGTTCTGAGCGAGAATTGCTGCATCGACTGCACGAAGAAGTCTTGCATGCAGCCGACCAGCTCTACCATGTATCTTGGATCACCCGGCAGCAGAAGCACAACCTGCAGCAGCTGATACTTGCCAACAAGAATGTCACGCCTAAGATGTGCTCGCTTCGTGCCAACTCTCTGGAACATGTCAAGTTTGTGGACGGCTACAAATACCTGTCGTATCATGAGTCGAAAATTGGCGAGTTCCTGAAACAGTTATGCGGCAGTCCACATGTACTTGCCATCTGCCTGATGCAGGCCGAGCAAGCGAGCTTTGATAACATGCAGAAGCTTGCGCAGATAATCGTTGGTGGTCTCTATGGCAATATGGTAATGCAGGAAGATGAGAACCATCTCCTTCAGGTTTTGAAGGCTCTTATTGAGTTGCAGATCGCAACAAGTGACAGTCCTCGTCGACTGCTACGCAAGAGCTCCTGTGCATTCAGTGTCATGTTTAAGCTGTTTAATGAGGGTTTGTTTTCGGGGAAGTTGTTTCTGACGGCAGGGTTGCGGCAGCCGGTAATGCAGTTGCTGATGGAAGATGAATGGTTCTACGATATTGACCCTAGTCGAGCTCTCCATCGATTTCCCACACATGAACGCATACGCCGTTTCAGTGCACCCGACTCAAAGGAATATGAAGAGAAGACGAGACAGTACCGGGAACTGACCACAAACAAACTGGTGATGCTGACTGAGCGGTTTATTGACAGCATCCGCAGCAACATGCACTGTTTCCCTCCCAGTCTCGCGTGGTTAATATCGCAACTCTATCACAATTTCATGACGAAAGGACAAGTCAGGAAGGCAGAGGCAAGGGTAATGTGTGCTGATCTAGCATTCACATTATTCATATGTCCTGCCATTTGTGAACCTGAACCTTATGGGATTACATCAGATGCACCAATCAGCTACATAGCTCGACACAACCTGATGCAAGTGGCGCAGATTCTCCAAGTGCTTGCAATGTCATCGTCGTGTGACCAAGTCGATTCAAAGACACGGGACCTCTATCAGAAATTCCCAGAGGTGGGTGTCATGTTTTTTTGCATGTTTTGGAGACTGCAGATAAGGTAATTTTTTCAGTTATTATTTCAATCTTTGGTCCCCGACGAACCCCATTCAGTAGTCAGAATTCCAGGCTTAGAATTAAATGTACAAAATTTGTTGCAATTGTTTTGAAAACAAAAGAAGTCTCTCGGCAGTTCTTCGGATCCAACTTAGACTATTTCTCCATGCTATCGGCACAGTTGGCTGCATTTGTCTGGTTTTTGTAAGTAACATTAATTTAAGTACACACATTTAGACACAAGTTATGTGTGATCTTCATCCATCCACACTGGCACAACAAGAAGCCACAGCCTGCGCTATCACATACTGCGGGACTGGTGTTTTTATGCACTCCTTCGTCCCAGCTGGTATCCGCCTCTACAGATAGAAGCAGCTGCCTGAGTCAGTGCATAGTCACATCCACAACCCTAGACATCTTCAAGGGAAGGTTGGCCACTCTGGATGTTTAGGCACTCCATATTTAAATCTCCTTTAGCCAGCACTAGTCCACTACAGTGTAGCACAGTTTATATCCAGAACTTAACCAGTTTTTAATTATTATATTACATATGTAATTACCAACTTCATACACATTGTTTAAATACAAGAGTGAAACAATGCTCCCGAATAAGATTATGCATAAATCTGGAAGAATTATGTCATTTTTGCAAAGAATCAGATTGAAAAGTAACAAAAATTGATAAAATATACAAATTGCATGTACCATGTACACAGCATTTATTTCAATAAAGTGTTTAGTAAAAGTTTTTAGAAAATCCTTTACAGCTTGTTTACTGGAACCACGCAGAATAGAAAACATGTATTTGTAACCAGTGAAACAGTGCTCCAATTAGCAGTGATGTATCCACTGTCACCCTCAGTGATGCAATGTTGTTTTGTGTAACTTTCAGGGCTGCATGTCGTTCCTGCTGGACGAGTTGCTTGAAGGGCCATGTGTGGACGAGCCCCACCGACTACAGAGTGCCTTGCCAGACTTCCACAAGACTGCGGTCCTTCTCACACTCACTGATCTCACAGACATGGTAAATCTTAACAGTTATCATTAATATACCATGTTACATAAAGCAACTTTTACTTGCTAACATATGTTTTTATTTATTTCTCCTCCTAACTTCAAGGGAACAGTTGAAACTCTTCATGTGTACCAGAATGCTCCATTTTTAAGCTGGCTAGTGTTAATACTAAAAGAAATACTGCAGGGTTTGTCCCAGACCCTCCAATGTATGCTTTTCCCTTTCTGCACTCAACTTGTCCACCCCACCACATCATAAATCATATTACTCATGACAAACACTGTGACTGTGTAACAACCATAACAACTGACACCATTTCAATAAGTGTAAAAATACGTGTTGTGACTCATACATATAACGATTCACAATACATATATATATAATGAGGGCACTGTCATTACATTAGCGGTAGAACCACCTATCGGACCGATTTAAATGCCCCCCCTACACACCCAAATGTTATATAATTTGAAAGCTCTACATCTCCCCATCCCAACGAGGCCTATCGTAGAGTTGCCAAGTGGTGCGGTAAGCAAGAATCCAAGGTCAAACAAGGTCACCGTCAGATGAATTTTCAAAATTGTGCACTTCTGCAATCGTCTTAACATTACAATGGTCGCATATATCTACTTTACTTGATTACAAGATGGCCAAGTCATATATTTTTGGAAAGCTTATTGTTTCCCCGTCAAAATGAAGTAAACACGGAGGTGTTACCTGATATGGTACGAGTGGAGCTAAGGTCAAACAAGGTCACCATGAAATGATGAACATTACATTTTTTGTAATACCGCGAAAGTGATAAAGTTACAATGGCCCTGTAACTACTTAATTTATATGTACGAGTCATATACTGTGTGAAAAAAATATTTCTCCCCATCAAAATAAGGTATGACATGGAGCTGTCAGTTGATGGAGTAGGTGTGGAGCATCCTCGCAAGCCAGGGCTGTTTGCCATGCAAAACTAGCCCTGGCAGATCTCCTACATGAAGTGCGGAAGTTAGCTGGGTCAAACTAGTAATTTACTTCACCAGTCAATGCAGTCATGACTGTGTCACCCGTCAGAACAGCGCAAATATCCGCCCCAATTTGAAGACGGATAAACAACTTCTGGGAATCCCAATATAAATACCCGTTCCCCCATTAGCGCGAGCAGCTTAACGGTATTGTGTGTTCGAATAATTGCTTTTACTTCCTAAACATTGCATGCAACACGAGCCACGGTTGGTTTAAATACGACGGGGAGCTATAAAGTGGTGCAGTAGGTGTGAAGTGAAGGTTAAACAAGGTCGCCATGAAACAACGAATGTTAAAAACTACGCCATTCCACAAAAGTTCTACACTTACAGTGGTTGCGTAGCTACTTTATCTACATACACTAGGCCATGTTACATACCGTTTGAAAACATATTGTATCCCCGTCAAACTGAGGTATGTCATGGAGTTGTAACTGTGGAGTGCAGGTTAAACAAGGTCACCATCAAAAGATGAATTTTCAAAATTATGCCTTTCCGCAGCAGTGATCTCCTTTGTGATGTGCCCAGCGCTCCATTTTGGAATGATGTGTCCGTCTCAACGCTTGGGCCAGTTGACGTGTGGGCTTGCCTGTAGTTGGACCCGTATAATTTTTTCGCTTTGATTATTCTACTGTGCTGATGTACGCCGGCGGAAATGTCCTCATAGCCAGTAAACATATAAAGGAAATGCTAATTTAGTTTACTCTCTTATCGCACATATATCCAATTAAATTGTGCAGTGCAACTGGGCTATTTCTCACCGACATCATTCGCCGGGTCCAACGACATGTTGTTTCGATTACAATTTTAATAGTTTATTGTATATCTAAAACTAGTCAGTCCCATATGTTTTAGTTAATTTAATACATCTAGGGTGTATTTGAAATATGACCAATAACAATAATGCCTGCTGTTATGTGATTCGATCGTTGCCTGTTGTACGAACAAACGTTCGCCGAAGTATCGTTGATACAGGTATTTTATATGGTAACTCCACGTTGTCATGTCACTTTCACCACGACTCTCGCATGGCTGCATGATTGTGCCGTGAAAGAGAAGCGACAAAAGGTGGCGCCACACTGTGGAGCCTGAATAACGAAGGCTATGATTGTCATGTGGCATTCGTAAATGTGACATAGTCGCAAATTCACTGTGACAATTATTAAAGATGCCGCCTGCAAAAAAGGAAACTGAGTAGAATCCGGAATCAGCCGGGCATCCGTGATATTTTCTGTCGAAATGTAAGTAAATATCCATTACACAAGGTCTTGGAACGTGCCGATTTGTGATTTTGTCATGGCATAAATCGTAACTGACTTGCATATAATATCGCCTACGACAGACATAGCGTACGTATTATCTTAATTGTGCTGACATACAGTATTTATAATAACTTATAGTAATTTGGAAAATACCTCATAATAAATATCGTTCAACATCCGAATATTTAAACAACTTGACTTGTGTCACAAGACGCTGACCACCATCATGTGACGAGCCAGTGGGCGCTGTATTGCCTGTAATAATGCTAATCTGCCAACGCCAATAGTCAATACGCGGAAGTTAGACCAACTTACCAAGTCACAAAGTGTATTGCGATGCCAAATTTAACCAGCCAAGAAACGAGAACTTATATAAGCAAGGGTTATATTGGTGTGGTTATATGCCTGTTATTGTATGTCTAGTTGTGTGTGCAAACGTTGTGTATAGCGCAGTTCTGTAGCAATTTGGTATTATTGTCAATTGTGTCATTTTTGATTGTGAGCGTACATTCGGTATGCAGAATCTCACTGTGACACTGAGCATTGTGACCAGTTGATGCGGGTGCACACGGAACGGGGAAGGTTGGAGGAGTTTGATTTCAAACTGGCATTGAAAACATGGCGTGAACAATGTCACTGCAAAATCTTTGCCAACTAAAGTAATGTGTCATTCCACAGTGGCCAATGTAAAGGAGGTGATCAAAAACAAAATAGATGTGATTTCCAGTATTTGTCTGCAGGTAGTATCATCCAGACTTGATATAGTTCCTGTGTGTTCACCTGGACCAGACCAGTTGTCTTGCTCAGTCAAGTACGATCTTTGTTTCATCACGTTTATTGAGTTGTTATGTTTTTATTCCCTAATTGCACAGTGGATGTGGCCCAGTCGGAGGGTTGTGAGAGTGCCTTGAGGTTTGTAATTATTGTTACTTGTTATGTGCCTTAGTTTCTTTTCCTCCAATTCCTCACTCACTCAATTACCTCAGTTGATACAGGCGGTGTCAAGCGTTAGAACTAAGATTAGAGTGTTAGATACCATCCATGTCAGTGGTCCAGTTACCAGTACAGATATAATCAGTGACAGATCCAGGGGGGTCCCGGACACCCTGCGAGAACAAGAAAAAATTATTTAAAACTTGTATGTGGTGTTACGAAGGATTTAACTCATGGAATAATAAACAGTGCAGCCTACAGCGCTGAATAAGTTGATACAAATCAATGCGGAAATAACATTGCATAGGCCTACCCGTGTCCACTGAAATGTCTACACAACTGGCGCTCGCTTATGAACTGAACTATGAAGATCAGTGGTGTGAAGCTGCAGAAGAGCATTCAAATTTGTAGCCACTTAAATTCCCCCTTAATCATTATTCATGTTAGCTAATCCAAATCTTCTAAATGCAGTGCAAGAGTAGTGTCACTAGATCAATAAAAGAAGCTTTTGCAGTGCAAAGGTAGGTCTAACCATAGAGATATACAGATCTAACATGTGTTTATTGGAGTTTGGTAGTGCTAATGATACAATTGAATTGAAATGACTGGGCGATAATATACTGGTGGAGATTACCATCAATCATAAACATGACCATAACCTTGGCATAGTCCATCATTCTGATTCGACATGATACACAAAACTTCTACAAACATTTATTTATTTATTTTTTTGTCCTAAGAGCTTATATTAAAGTTATTCTTCATGTATCTTTGTGATAATTAGACAAAAAAATTGTTTGTTAGACCCTATCTAAAATTTTCATATGTACATTTGATAAAATTCTAAATTTACACTCATTGTTAAATCATTATATATATATATATATATATATGTTTATATTAACTATACAATCAATGGTTAACTATATGTCCGAAATGAGCTACCAGTAATTGACGTTCCTGCTTATATTAATCAATCACTCTGCTTTCAAAAGGAGGACGTTCGATTCCTGTAACGTCAATTCATCATTCGATTCCTGTAACGTAATTCTTATCGAGTACAAAAAACAAACCAAAAGGGCTGAAACAAAAATAAACTGAACAAGTTATCACTTACCAGTAGTCAGTAATCCCTATTCCTCGGAACGGAAGCACAGAAGTCATCTCTCGTAGGTCGTTACAGATTTTTTATATTAGTACTGCACCTGAATGTGAAGGGATGTCGAGAACCATCAGAAGTCAGTAGATGGTGAGGAAATAGGTTGGGTGGAAAGTTTTGAATATCTTGGGTCACTGATAGAAGCGGATGGAGATGGGATGAAAGAGATCAAGCGGAGGTTGGCAATGGCGAGTAAAAAGTTGACGGAGATGAAGAAGCTGTGGAAAGCAACGAACAAAGATATGAAACTACGAATTATCCGCGTCTGCATATTTCCAACGGCTACGTATGGATGCGAAACCTGGACTCTTAATAAGAACATTACTAAACGTATAAATGCATTTGAAAACAAGTGTTACAGAAAAGTATTACAAGTTTTGTGGAATGAACATAGAACGAACGAATCCATTGCAGATGAGCTTGGTGTTATACTCGAGACTTTATTGAACTTTGTAAACAAACAGAAACTAAGTTATTTTGGTCATGTGAAACGACATCAATCACTTGAGAGACTAATAATGGAAGGAAAAGTTGAAGGCAGCAGAAGCAGAGGAAGACCTAGGAGACAATGGGAGAAGGACATAGAGGAATGGATGGGAGCAGATGTCTGGCGAGTGGGAAACTGGCAAACGAAAGAGCTGTTTATAGACAATCCATCAAGGCTGCAATGTCTGGAATTGGATAAGCAAACCCAACCAACTGCACCTTGGTCATTATTTATTTTTTGTTATCCGGGGAAACAAGAGAGTTACTGCAGGACAGTTGCCAGGGGAACGACTCACTGAGGTGTCTTGAGCAGTGGTGGGAAGCAGTGCACCTGCATTGCGTTGGCTTTCTTCATGTTTTGGCACATTCATGCAGCAACGGTTATGAGTAGCTCGGCTGTTGACTCCATATTAAAAGAAGGCTACAGTGCGATTGATAAAGCCGCGGGGGACTATCTTCTCATCACGGATATTCCCGAAGTTGTCCATGTTTGGGGTAATGACTTTCCCGCACAACATGCCCTTCGCTGGTGCACTCGCAATAGAAACATCCAATGAATCGGCGCTGAATTTTAATTTGGCAGATGCTCTGAAAAGAGGATTCAACACTGCTGCGATGCGTTGTCTTACCATCGGGGATAGTCCAGGCTATATAATTGCAATACTAGCGCATACTGATGGTACATATTTGTGTTTTGACTTGGACAGTCACAACAACAAGGGGGAGTGTATTTCAGATGACACTGCTCTACTTCTCTCCGTGGCATCTCTGAATAACGTTCTACCATATATTAATCGCCTTGCAAAGTCACTAAAACACCTTTTGAGGTCAGCCCAGTCAAAATTGGCATACGTCTTCAAAAACTTTCTTTGCTAGATGAATCGAACACATGCAGCACAACGGCATCAAAGAAGATGTATGACAACTGTGACCAATGCTACATGTATGTAACAGAGCAGATCAAGTCAACTGATATAGGACACTATATCGGGTGTTCGGGCGACCTCTCTACATCTATTAGGGATCATCTGAAATACAAACTTCTGACTAATCACGATGTACCATCCAGTCAAACAGAGTTCCCTGTTGAAAACAAACATGGCAGATGTCGCACATTCAAGACACCTTGGCTAACCAGATATAAAGGTATAGGGTATTCACGTGTGATGCAAGGTGGCATGTGTGTATATTGTGCACTCTTCGGTAATCAACAATCAGCAGGCGTGCTAGTGAAACGGCCTTACAGTTAAAACTTTCACAAAGCATCCGCCGTCTTGGGGAGTCACTTCGAAGGAAAGGACGGAAGTATGACTCGGACATATAAATGAAGTAGTTACAGGGTCATTGTAACTTATTACTTTCGCGGTATTGCCAAAAAATTAATATTCATCATTTCACGGTGACCTTGTTTGACCTTAGCGCCACTCGTACCATATCAGGTAAGACCTCCATGTCATACCTCATTTTGATGGGGAGACTTTCCCAAAATATATGACTTGGCCATTTTATGATTAAGTAAAGTAGATGTGCGACCATTGTAATGTTAAGACGATTGCGGAAGCGCAAAAGGTGACCTTGTTTGACCTTGGATTCACGCTTACTGCACCACTTGGCAGCTCTACGACAGGCCTCGTTGGGATGGGGGGATTTAGAGCTTTCAAATTATATAACATTTGTGTGTGTGTGAGGGGGCATTTAAACCCCGAAAATAAAGCACATTTTTGGGATTTGCCGCTCGCCTACATTGAATATTATATGCCTCAGTAATAATAGTTCATGATAGCTAATGTGAAGTTGCTAAATTAATATATAATTAATAGACATGTGATAATTACATTATCCAAAAGTCTTGTCAGTATTTTTAAGCAACAGTCACCGAATTTGTTAACAGTTCTAAAAATGTGCACAATGTAACGTGTGTTACTGTTAACAAGAATCCAAGAGGGTGGAAAAAGGAAACTACCTGGTATACAATAATTTACAGATGTGTAATTATATGTTCAATTCACTTGCTTATTTTGTGTGGGTTTTTGAAGCATCATAATTGTAATTGATTTTTTGAGTAATAGTAAACAAATTGTCATAAAATATTGTGTTTTTATGATATGGAATTGTAATTGATATTTTAACTGACCCCTACTTTGCTGGTCAATCTTGTTGAACAATTCCTTTTAAGATTATATCTTATTTTTTCTTGCAAAGTTGCTTTTAATGTATTAATAAAATTGTATTTATTCAATTGCTGAATAGCTTCTTTGAGTTCCGTGTTTTAATAAAAAAATTCCATTTTTAGAAGTTTTATTCAAATGAATGTTCTTTGTTTTAACCCATTGTTTTTTCATATGATATTTTTTTAATTTCATGCTTTCAATGAACGTATGCCAGATGTAGAAATAAGTTAATAACTAATATTAATGTTATTACAGCTGAATGTCATCAGACAGGCAGCAAGCTGTCTGGAAGAAGACGACCCTGTTCGTAAGCAAGTGGAAACTTGGCTGGACAACCTTCCAAGTGCTGCCATCTTGAACAGTCTACATTCCCGCCACGCTACCCCCAACTCCACCCCCCAGGGTACACCCCCCGGCACCCCATCATCATCAAAGAAAATACTGAAAGGTTGGGAGCACTGTGCATTTTACTAATGTAACAAAATGTGCCGTTATTTTTATGTAATTGTCACTACCTCCAAGGTCATGATTCGGCAGACTCAGAACGTGTTTTTATATGGAAACTCCAGCACGTGATATTTTATAATTGAATCCAAACTAGGAGTTTCACGTGATAGCCTTCAGTGGATTTCCTCAGACTTTATATATTCTGTGTATATTAAAAATGGAATCATAGTTTTGCTTCCTGTCAAGTTACAGGCAGAAGTATGCATTTATTTGTAAATTTAGGGTGGTAGTTGTTTTGTTTGTTGAATAGAAAGTGAAACGTGATGTAAAAAATCTAGTTTGTATTCCAGTATATCTGGAGAAAGTAAATTTTGCCAAAAATATGAACAGTTATTGTTTATATTATTTCCTTGAAATGCGTAACGTAGTCCTATGTCTGTGTCACCAGTGACTCACCACATTGCAGCATGTCTCAAACATGGCAAATGTTATTCCATTTTGGGAAGTGTAAATGCATCCACACAGGACATGGAAATGTGAACAAAGAATACAAATGGTCATAATGGGGGATACTATATTAGGTAAAACTGTAGAAGAAAAGGACTTGGGAGTAACAGTTAGTGCTGACATGATAGTTTAGGAGCAATGTGGAATTGATGCTTCAAAGGTTAACCAAATACTAGGACTCAAATATTAGGAGAAATATCACATATAAGGAGAAACAGCCAATTGTACCATTGTACAAAGCAATAGTTAGGCCACATTTGGGATGTTGTATACAAGCATGGAGGCCATTTCGTAAGAAGGACATAGATAAGCTAGAAAGAGTACAATTAAGAGCAACTAAGCTGATTCCTGAACTGAAAGATCTTGGTTATGAAAGACGCCTATTAGAATCAGGGTTGACAACACTAGAGACTAGGCGACTAAGAGGAGATCAAATAGATGTTTTTAAGATATTGAATGGTTATGAGGATATTGATAGAAATATTTTCTTCAAACTGAAAGAAGGCAGTTTAACCAGAGGGCACAATACAGCATTAGTAAAGGAACAGTATAGGTTGGATATGAGAAAGTACTCGTTCTCTCTCTCAGAGGACAATAAACGACTGGCACAAATTATCACATGATTGTGTTAATGCTAGCAGTGTGAATATGTTCAAAAATAAAATTGTCAGCTATCTGGTGAGGGCGGGTTATACGTTGGTGGAAAATTGTTGTTTGGACTCTCAATAAGCCAAAGGCTTCCTTGACTGCATTCCGTCTTGAGCTTATAGCTCTGGATGGCTCTGTGTGTGTCACTACCTAGCCCTGTTTGCATCACTACCTGGCACTGTGTGCATCACTATGTAGCCCTGTGTGCATCACTGCCTGGCCCTGTGTACATCTCTACCTGGCCCTGTGTGCATCACTACCTGGCCCTGTGTGCATCACTACCTAGCCCTGTGTGCATCACTACCTGGCACTGTGTGCATCACTATGTAGCCCTGTGTGCATCACTGCCTGGCCCTGTGTACATCACTACCTAGCCCTGTGTGCATCACTATGTAGCCCTGTGTGCATCACTGCCTGGCCCTGTGTACATCACTACCTAGCTCTGTGTGCATCACTACCTGGCCCTGTGTGCATCACTACCTAGCCCTGTGTGCATCACTACCTGGCCCTGTGTGCATCACTATGTAGCCCTGTGTGCATCACTACCTGGCCCTGTGTGTGTCACTACCTAGCCCTGTGTGCATCACTACCTAGCCCTGTGTGCATCACTATGTAGCCCTGTGTGCATCACTACATGGCCCTGTGTACATCACTACCTAGCCCTGTGTGCATCACTACCTAGCCCTGTGTGCATCACTACCTGGCCCTGTGTGCATCACTATGTAGCCCTGTGTGCATCACTACCTAGCCCTGTGTGCATCACTACCTAGCCCTATGTGCATCACTACCTGGCCCTGTGTGCATCACTACCTGGCACTGTGTGCATCACTATGTAGCCCTGTGTGCATCACTGCCTGGCCCTGTGTACATCACTACCTAGCCCTGTGTGCATCACTACCTGGCACTGTGTGCATCACTATGTAGCCCTGTGTGCATCACTGCCTGGCCCTGTGTACATCACTACCTAGCCCTGTGTGCATCACTATGTAGCCCTGTGTGCATCACTGCCTGGCCCTGTGTACATCACTACCTAGCTCTGTGTGCATCACTACCTGGCCCTGTGTGCATCACTACCTAGCCCTGTGTGCATCACTACCTGGCCCTGTGTGCATCACTATGTAGCCCTGTGTGCATCACTACCTGGCCCTGTGTGTGTCACTACCTAGCCCTGTGTGCATCACTACCTAGCCCTGTGTGCATCACTATGTAGCCCTGTGTGCATCACTACATGGCCCTGTGTACATCACTACCTAGCCCTGTGTGCATCACTACCTAGCCCTGTGTGCATCACTACCTGGCCCTGTGTGCATCACTATGTAGCCCTGTGTGCATCACTACCTAGCCCTGTGTGCATCACTACCTAGCCCTATGTGCATCACTACCTGGCCCTGTGTGCATCACTACCTGGCACTGTGTGCATCACTATGTAGCCCTGTGTGCATCACTGCCTGGCCCTGTGTACATCACTACCTAGCCCTGTGTGCATCACTACCTGGCCCTGTGTACATCACTACCTAGCCCTGTGTGCATCACTACCTAGCCCTGTGTGCATCACTACCTGGCCCTGTGTGTATCACTACCTGGCCCTGTGTGCATCACTATGTAGCCCTGTGTGCATCACTGCCTGGCCCTGTGTACATCACTACCTAGCCCTGTGTGCATCACTACCTAGCCCTGTGTGCATCACTACTGGCCCTGTGTACATCACTACCTAGCCCTGTGTGCATCACTACCTAGCCCTGTGTGCATCACTACCTGGCACTGTGTGCATCACTATGTAGCCCTGTGTGCATCACTGCCTGGCCCTGTGTACATCTCTACCTGGCCCTGTGTGCATCACTACCTGGCCCTGTGTGCATCACTACCTAGCCCTGTGTGCATCACTACCTAGCCCTGTGTGCATCACTATGTAGCCCTGTGTGCATCACTGCCTGGCCCTGTGTACATCATTACCTAGCTCTGTGTGCATCACTACCTGGCCCTGTGTGCATCACTACCTAGCCCTGTGTGCATCACTACCTGGCCCTGTGTGCATCACTATGTAGCCCTGTGTGCATCACTACCTGGCCCTGTGTGTGTCACTACCTAGCCCTGTGTGCATCACTACCTAGCCCTGTGTGCATCACTATGTAGCCCTGTGTGCATCACTACCTGGCCCTGTGTACATCACTACCTAGCCCTGTGTGCATCACTACCTAGCCCTGTGTGCATCACTACCTGGCCCTGTGTGCATCACTACCTAGCCCTGTGTGCATCACTACCTGGCCCTGTGTGCATCACTATGTAGCCCTGTGTGCATCACTACCTGGCCCTGTGTGCATCACTACCTAGCCCTGTGTGCATCACTACCTGGCCCTGTGTGCATCACTATGTAGCCCTGTGTGCATCACTGCCTGGCCCTGTGTACATCACTACCTAGCCCTGTGTGTATCACTACCTGGCCCTGTGTGCATCACTATGTAGCCCTGTGTGCATCACTGCCTGGCCCTGTGTACATCACTACCTAGCCCTGTGTGCATCACTACCTAGCCCTGTGTGCATCACTACCTGGCCCTGTGTACATCACTACCTAGCCCTGTGTGCATCACTACCTAGCCCTGTGTGCATCACTACCTGGCACTGTGTGCATCACTATGTAGCCCTGTGTGCATCACTGACTGGCCCTGTGTACATCACTACCTAGCCCTGTGTGCATCACTATGTAGCCCTGTGTGCATCACTGCCTGGCCCTGTGTACATCACTACCTAGCCCTGTGTGCATCACTACCTGGCCCTGTGTGCATCACTACCTAGCCCTGTGTGCATCACTACCTGGCCCTGTGTGCATCACTATGTAGCCCTGTGTGCATCACTACCTGGCCCTGTGTGTGTCACTACCTAGCCCTGTGTGCATCACTACCTAGCCCTGTGTGCATCACTATGTAGCCCTGTGTGCATCACTACCTAGCCCTGTGTGCATCACTACCTAGCCCTGTGTGCATCACTACCTAGCCCTGTGTGCATCACTACCTGGCCCTGTGTGCATCACTATGTAGCCCTGTGTGCATCACTACCTGGCCCTGTGTGCATCACTACCTGGCCCTGTGTGCATCACTACCTGGCCCTGTGTGCATCACTACCTGGCCCTGTGTGCATCACTACCTGACCCTGTGTACATCACTACCTGGCCCTGTGTGCATCACTACCTGGCCCTGTGTGCATCACTACCTGGCCCTGTGTGCATCACTACCTAGCACTGTGTGTCACTACCTAACCCTGCGTGTGTCACTACCTAGCCCTGTGTGTGTCACTACCTAACCCTGTGTGTCACTACCTAGCCCTGTGTGTGTCACTACCTAGCCCTGTGTGTGTCACTACCTAACCCTGTGTGTCACTGTCATGCAGGGCGTGATCGTCGCCGCCTGCTGCCGAACCACTTAGAGCCGCCAGGAGTGAGTGGGTCTGACTCAGATGATGGTTCAACCCCGCAGTCAGCCCAGGTGGACGATGTCTTGGTCATCTCTCTGGGTGTGCCCACTGAGTGCCCAGGCATGCTCCCAGAACACAAGGTACACACTGAACACATCTAACTATAGTCAAACTAGCGTATGTGTGTGTAAGTGGGTATGCTAACATTTTCCTTTTAGACGGTTTGCATCATATGCGCAAACTTTCAAGGATTAATATACAAGCGTCAGAAGAAAAGTAACGCCTTTATTTCTTTTTAAATTCATCCTTGATTAAAGTTTTGTGCCGTTCGTTACACGGACATCAATTGATTTTTCATAATATTACACATATTTTTTGCGATTGCTCCGAGGAGTGCAGATCAGTTTGAAAGGTTTTACGTAACTTGCGTTAATGTGAAACATTTTCAAGTTTATGCACTGTCAACATAATTGAAGTTTCTGTATTTTTTGGTAACAAATTTTATCTTAAATACGCATTGGTATATATTTGCTGTTGTTTCTGGAATGTGAACAAATGCATACATTCCAATTGTTGCACATTGGCGAATTCATCTGCTGTGATTTTTATGTTAGTTACATGATATACCATGATTTGGCCAGCATCTTGTCATGGCTGTCTCCATTAAAAGGTTAGTAGATTGTGTTTTTTTTACATTACTTCCTCCCTGCAGGTGTTTGAGCAGACTAGTCACCCCCCATGCCGGGCGAAGTGCAACAGTCTCGTGCCAGGAGAGGACAACCCAATCTGTGAGAGCGAGATTCATTTCAACGAAAAACGAACCCGGTTCTCCCTGTCACATGACCAGGACTCGATAGGTAGGTAGATGCAGGTTCAAAGTTAATGGTAGAACGTTTGGTTACACACATGATTTTGCAGCACTACTCTGTGTGTATTCGGTATGAATACCTACTTCTGACACCAAATAAAATACACAATCACCCACTTCTGACACCAAATAAAATACACAATCACCCACTTCTGACACCAAATAAAATACACAATCACCCACTTCTGATACCAAATAAAATACACAATCACCCACTTCTGACACCAAATAAAATACACAATTACCCACTTCTGAGACCAAATAAAATACACAATCACCCACTTCTGACACCAAATAAAATACACAATTACCCACTTCTGAGACCAAATAAAATACACAATCACCCACTTCTGACACCAAATAAAATACACAATCACCCACTTCTGATACCAAATAAAATACACAATCACCCACTTCTGAGACCAAATAAAATACACAATCACCCACTTCTGACACCAAATATAATACACGATCACCCACTTCTGACACTAAATACAATATACAGTCACCCACTTCTGACACCAAATACGATATATGATCACTCACTTCTGACACCAAATACAATATTATTAAATCATCAACTTCTGATACCAAAAATAATATAACCACCCACTTCTGACACCAAATACAAAACATGTTTTATAATGCCACAATCCTAGGAAACCAGCAGCATATCAATGGTTAGGCAGTCTAATCAAACTTCAACAGAGCTTGATATGTGAATGTACAGCTGACCACTGGTTTGTATCATGTTTTGTGACACTTGCAGCCACTAGTGACAACTTAGAGGCAATTTCTGAGGCTGCTTCGAGTCACTCCGCTGCATCTGACATTGAGAATGACAACCTGTCGGACATGGTGTCGGCCAATGTGAGTGGGCGGGGCACTCCGAGCATCAGTGGCAGGGACACGCCCATCTCCCAGGAGGAATCCCAGGCTGAGGGGGTAGAGGAGGAGAGGAGGGTGCCCAACCTCCCCGTCACTGTGCAGAAGACAAACAGGGAGGATGTGACGGACAGGTTCGGCAAGTTTGACATCAAGCAGGAGTTGGAGAGTACGTGTATTGCTTGTTCTTTTTCTTCTCACTGGTCGCAGTTTAGTTTGGGACAAAGCTTTGGGAGATGACAACTTTATCAATACTTTTTATGTATGCACAAATTTATGTTTAAATTTAATATAAACTTCAGCATACCATTGTTTCATTTGTTCTTTGTTTGTAAAACTATGTTAATCATATAATGCTTATTGTGGTGAAGTGGTACAGTCCACTTTAGAGACTCGGTCAATTGACCTTTCCATCACATGACTGGGTAGCACTAAAGTCCACCAAGCCATTATGATGGATGACATTCTGGACATTCTGGACATTCCGTCTTATATTTTGTTGAAAGTGGGGCTCCAAATCTTTTTTGCGACAACATCATAGATTGATTTAGCAGATGACATGCCACTTAAGTAGTCTATTGCACATTGTTGGTAGACGTAGCTTGATGGAGATCATTCGCATCATTATTATTGTGACATAGGCCAGGCGTGTGGTAATGGTAATATGTAATTGTATTACAGGGATGAGAAATTTCCGGTTTTTGTCGGAATTCCGGTTTTCATACTGCTCCAAAGATCACTTTTGTGAATTGTGTAAATCCGGGGAGAAAAAAATTAATGTTGGGGGGTAGGGCATATAAAATCCTGGACAATTCACTGACGATCTATCTGCGGATTGAGTTAACCATCTATTCACCGGGTGTCGCCACGTGTTAATGACGCTGCCTGGCGATTAGAGACGGAACCGACCCAACCGAACCTGTGAATCTGCAAAGTAAAACCCTTAGTTCTGTCGGCTGTTCGCTTCAGTGCTTTCGAAGCGCGCACAAAAGCAGTCGACCAATAGGAAACGACGATGTACTTTGTGGAGATGTCGATCATTTTCGAACACAATGGCTAATTGACGATTTGTTGTACGGCAAGACAAATGTTGCGTGAAGGACATTGACAAAAGTGTCAAGAATAAGTGGAATTGGGCGTGGCTGGAGAGATCGGCTGGAGACACTATGTTGGATATATTCATCGGTAAATTATCAGCACCAGGAAAAGCCTACTGTTTGTGGTGCGAGGCCGATGTCAACTATGCGGATTGGATCCTACAGGCTACAGTCAGAGGGGAACCAAAGGCATTGAAGTACACACTCTGGCATTGCCCACGCTGGTCACCAACGTTCTATTAGAACCTGAACAGAGGGCGTATCACATGGAAGTTTGCCGATTCCATGTAGACAACACACTTCCACAAGCACCCACAAGTTCCAGATTGGACTCGTGGTGGGCTACCATATTCTCTACAAGACTGCTATACAGGACTTCTACAAACAGGACTCCTCGCCTCGTTCACAACACGAGGGGTGCACACAAAATGTACTCCATCCATCTTGCCGAGGAAGAAAAGATGGAGGAGGAGAAGAAAACTGAGCTGAACATGTCAAAGACGAAGACAGCCACCAAGTACAAAGCTAAGGAAGCAGTTGAGCTGGCAACGAAGAAAGCTAGAATGGCCTGTCAACGGGCTGTTTTGACAAAGCTGGCTAAGGAGAATAATACACCATATGTCGTCTACAATTAAAAAATATCTCTGAGGAGTCCCCCCTCCCCCCGATTAGATGAGACAGTCCTCTCGGGCTGAAATGTGGGCCACAGCAAAATTTCCGTTTTTTTCTCTGAATGTCACTCTCATCCCTGGTATTAGTAACGATTACAAACATTTTAGTAATTAATATTAATTGTAATATTTGTAGGTTGAACAAAATACAATGCAATTGTAACAGTAATAGGAAGAAACAATAGTAATAGTAGTAATTGACCTGTTTATTTTGTATTACTATTGGTGCTTGGCTAAAGGGATTCATTGGTGGTTTGAAGCCTGTTCTCCTGCCAACTATCCTTTCCATGCAAGCCTGACAAGGCATGTTTTATGTAACTTGGATCAATTGTGGAAAATGTTTGCAAAATATTTTTCAAATTACGTAATCTTTGGGAAACATCCTGTATGAAAACTCCAGGAAGTCATCGTGCGTGCCGTCGGAGGAACGGCATGGTTGCTAGTGTAATACATGTTGTGTTGTGGTCCAAATTCTTAAGGTATTTCAACATCGTGTGCAAGTTTCCACTTAAACTGTGCAGATAAACCAACAAAATGGATATACAGTGGAACCTCAATATTAAGATCACCGTCGGGACTGGACAAAGTGACCTGAATAGGGAGGTGACCTTGTTAGCAGGACTAATATCCTATCCTTTCCTGTTGTGAAAATAATTTGGGACTGTCCTAGGTTAACCTTAATTGCGAGGTGGCTGTATTACCGAGGTGACCGTAAAGCGAGGTTTTACTGTATCACTACCTGTTGTGTTCAGGAGACGAGACCAAGTCGACGGTGAGCGACACGTGGAGCACGGACGTACTCGCGAGTGACTCGGAGCCCCCAGAGCAGAACCAGCTGGAGCGACTGGAGGAGGTCGCCGAGGAGATGGCCAGACAGAACCTGCTTGCGGTTGGGGTGGCAGAGGTGAGTAATGGAGGAGGGGGTGTCGGGGGGGGGGGGGTAGAACACCCCTGGGCTGATACACATGAGACACTGCAGTTGTTTTCTCCAAATGATGTGTGGTGTTTAGCAGTGAAGTAATTAAGTCATGTAATATCTGCAGTTGTTGATAATTATTAATAAAATGTGCTAATGAGATACTTCAAAGCCATGTGCATCCCTGTCATGCACATCATTAAGGTCACACTTAATGAATCATATGTTGCTAGAGTAACAGAAATCTTGTTTGGCGATATAACAGTACATGATATGAACAGTCGGTGACAGCATGTACCTTGGCCTACATTCCCACATGAGCATTGTTTGTTGTCGCCACCAGGTGTTTGAGCCATCGGAGACAGCGAGTGATGCGTGGAGCACTGACGTCCTTGCCAGTGACACAAGTGAGAGACAGGCCGACCGACTGCTCGAACTCGACCAGGTGTGCTCTTGTTTCTCCACTAGATGTCACTTGTGTTTATCCCTACAACGTGATTTATACCGTTTGCATAAGGAAGATTTATAAATAAACACACAAGTGATAGGATAGTAAACATCAGAAGATCTTGTGTAGTAATTTATTGTGGATAGTGTGTTTGATATTTAACCAATTTAAAGTTGTTGAATGGATTGAAGTTTCAGTTCTGTGGCTTGTTTCGTTAGACATTGTTTTGAATCTTGTTGGTACCATTTCAAAGCTGGGCCAGTTGTTTCACTCAGTGTTGCCTCAGTTCACTCAGCTGTATAAATGGAGTACAGCTGAATGACGTGATGGATATATGTAACCGAGTAGAGTAGTGGTAATATCATCCCAGAGAAGGTGAAGTGTAAAGTGCTTTGAGTAATCTGACACCTTAGGTAATGCACTGTATAAAAACGTAGCTTTGATCTTCAGTAATCTAATGCGGACTAGCTTACATCGACCCATGGAGGTAGAAATAATAGCATCGATTATCACCAATACACTAGCGTCGACTGAAGAATTGATCACCATACAATTGTCTCGGGTAGGATAAATGCCCTCTAGATAAAGAGAGCATTCCAAAGACACATAATAAATAACTCTTAAATAATTATTGTTGTGTTTTTGTAAATGGATCGCCAGTAGGTAAATGAGAGGGTGATGGTTGCAAGAAGCGACAGAACGTAGAAAGAGCCAAGTGGAACTCAGCGCCTCGCAGGCTTACAATGCTCCCATGTCAGCATATTAATATAGAGATGTAACTAAAGAAACTGAAATTAAAGAAAGTAGAGTTTAAATTTCAGTTGTAATATTCCAGTTATATTAAGGTAACATATTTTATGCCCATGTCATTGGAATCCAAGCTAAGAGGCACATCAAGATATCATATGTACAACACAGTTGTTGTTTCGCAGGACGAGCTGGCCAGTCTGAGCAGTAGAGGTCAAGGGCCAGATGATGTTGACCTTGAGGAGCAACGGGAAGATCGTGAGGACACACCCCAAGCCTCGGCTCAAGTCTCGGGTGAGGACAGCATCTAATTCTGGGAGATCGTAGGCGATTACACTGCACAGTTATTGTAATTGTTACAGTACAAACAACAGTTGTTGCCAGTTACACTATGATATATCATTCTAAATATATTACCCCCCAAATGAGCAGTAATCTTGTAAAATTATGTCAGAAGTACAATGAGATTCATAATCACCTAATTTAATATGTTAATATGAAAGGATGTATTCAAGACAGAGGATACATGCTGTAAGGAACATATTGAGCCTAGTCAAACTGTTCCTTTTACCTGATGTTCCTTATACCTGTGTGTAAATGAAACACCACAGGTCAAGAGGGGAATTTCAAAGTTGTTCCATTTAAGTGGATGTTCCTGACATCAGGAGTTCTTGTGGCTAGTGTCCACTGTAATTATCTTTTAACTCTAAATTGTCAATTATAATTCTACCATAATCACAGGTGATAAAGTTGAAATAAAATGTTAGTATTTCACTGGACGATATTGAAGTCTGCAAGTATTACATCCACTTGGTTGGTTGTAGGGAGTGGCAGTCCCAAGGACAGTGTTGGTCACCTGGATGACTTCATGGGGTCGAGGTCAGCTGACACACCGCCCAGCTGCAGTGGCGGCATGTCGGACGACTCACCCGGCCGACGGACACTGGACAACGGCACTGACGATGATGACATAGGGGATGACAGAAAACACACCACTCCAATGAACTCCCTCTCAAAGGTTACGTTTGACATCACCGCAACTGGTCACAACAACACTGAATCATCAATGGCGCCATCTGTTGACATGTCACCGTCACATGACTTTGACTTGGGCCGACTGAGTGATGCGTCGGTCGATTCCTTGACACGTGACGTCGCCGAGGGGTTGAAGCTGACTGAACAGCAGAACGTGAAGATTGATGAGAACCGATTGTCAGCGACCATTGGATTGTTTGATCCTCTAATGCAGGAGAGCATTGTTGCCGGTCGCCCCCCGCGAAGGTCTTTGCCAACCGAGTGTCTTGTGACGTTGCTACCCACCCCGTTGAATGCCCGGTCGTACAGCGGGCAGGGTGCTCGCCCAAAGGTTGCATTTCGACCTATCCAGGATGTTCAGATCAATGAACCACAAAGTGACGGACACATGTCATTGCTGCAGAAGCCAGAGAGTGCGGTTAACTCGTTGTTTGATGTCACCGACGGTGGGAATCGCTCAAGCAGTGGTAGCAGCGATAAAATGTCCACCAGCAGCGCCAACGACGGCAGCAACAGTCGCAGTCATAGCTTCGATAGTGGTGGCCCCCTGGTGGATATACCTGGAACCACCTTGCATCTGGATGTAACGAGTATGCCGAGTCATTCTACAACACCTGATGCGAAAGTGAGTAAGAGCACCAGTTTCATTGTCTTTAACGTGCTATGTTTTTTATAAGACGGAAGTCTGTGTGTACATGTACAATAGGCCTGCTGGGTGCTAGCAAGTTGTGTTTTGCTTTGATGAGCATACTCTGAACTCGTAAAGAGACTGTCCGGTGTCTACACCCACTTAATAGGCCTTTAGCCAGAAGATTTTTTTTGCATGTCCTGAATTAATCAAAACTGGGCCTTTTGGCATGCATGCGATATGTATGGAAGCCATTCACATCAATCACAGCCATTATTGACAAGTTTATTTTTTTCAATGACAAACCATTGTCATTAGAACCTTACCTTACCTATCCTCTTCTGGCCTTGTGGCCCATAAGGCTGCTGTGCGACTCCGCCACCTCGCCCTGTCAACGGCTATGTGTCTGGCGTTGCTCCAAGTTGCCCAGCCCAGTTGCTTTCGTTCTTTTTCCACTGTGGTTCTCCATGTTGTTTTTGGTCTACCAACTTTTTTTGTTCCTTCCAGCATCCAAGTCAGTGCTGTCAGGCAGTGGTTGTGGTCCTTCTTTCTCAGCATATGCCTGATCCAATTCCACCTTCTTCTCTGTGCTTCTGTGCTGATCTTCTCTTCTGCTGTTATGTCCTCAATGTCTTTGTTCAAAATTACTACTGGCCATCTAATTTTTAAAATTCTTCTTAGACAGTTGAAATAGAAAATGTCAAGTTATTTGTTGTCGCTTTTGTTTACTTTCCATGTTTCACATCCATACAGTAACACTGATTTGACCAGAGTATTGTATAATCTCAGTTTAGTTTTTAATGTGTACACATTTGAGTTCCATATCTGCTTGAGTTTCATGAATGATGTCCTTGCTTTTCGTATTCTGTTGTTAATATCGTCATCCCCTCCTTGCTTGCTGATGTTTGCGACCAGGTAATTGTATATTTCTCTACTTCATTCACTTGTTGGTCATCAATCTGTATTCTGTTGTTAATATCGTCATCCCCTCCTTGCTTGCTGACGTTTGCGCCCAGGTATGTATATTTCTCTACTTCATTCACTTGTTGGTCATCAATCTGTATTCTGTTGTTAATATCGTCATCCCCTCCTTGCTTGCTGACGTTTGCGCCCAGGTATGTATATTTCTCTACTTCATTCACTTGTTGGTCATCAATCTGTATTCTGTTGTTGCATTTGCTGTTTATTCTCAGTACTTCAGTTTTCCTTTTATTGATTTTTAGACCAGTTTTTGATGCGAATGCATTCATTTTTGTTGCCTTTGCTTGCATGTGTCTGTAACTTGATGACATCAGCGCAATGTCATTAGAACCACTTATTAATTAATACGGATCCATTTGTTTTGTTTCACTACCAGTTGTGCCAATGATAGTCATTAATGTGGCCCCCAGACTTCGAACTATTGGTTAATGTAGTGGCCAGCTAGCCCCCTCTAAATTCTACCCGTCTTATCAGTCGTCTGCCAGTCTTGAAGACAGACAGACGGTCTATGACAAAGCCCCTGCCACTCAGATGGTACCATGTACTGTGTTGAAGGAGTATGGAGACTGCGATGACCAGGGCTCTGATGGAAAGAAGAAACCAACAACTGGCTTCTTCCGGTCCTTCAAAGAGAGACTAAGCAAAGGTATGTAGGCAACACTTTTCTCAGGAGACCTCTTAATCAGATTACACAGGTCCATTTTTAGTCCTTTGGGCCGAAGGTCCAACAGACTAATGCCATCATATTGCGTAAGCCGTTAGCTGCCATATCTCAGAAACCGTTTAGCAACTTTTTCTTTAATTTTGCATAGACGTATCTTAGGGTACTGCCACTATGTACGAGAAATCTGTATTTCATTGAATCATTCTAAGGGCCCTGAAGGGCCCCCTAGAGCAAAAAAACTGGTAATTTTCACATTATGTATATTTTTTTCAAAAACTGTTCTGTAACTTTTTCTCTAATTTTGCATATACATTTCATGTGGTAGTGTCACTGTACACAAGAAATCTGTGTTTGACTGCATCATTCTCAGGGCCCGCAAAATTTCCCTGCTATTTCTCTACTGCTGCCTCCTGCAGCCACTGATTTCTATTCATAACTGGATAGTGGACTTTGCCCTGATCACTGGGGTTGCTGAGTTGGGTGACCAGCTGTAAACCTGTGTATTGGACTAGCCTTCAGCTCACTGCCTGCCATTGTTCCAGTGTCAAACTGAATGCCTCCATGTGGACTGTAACTATAATGTGTAATGCAGAGCCTCACCCAGAGACCCGTCCACCCGTCCTGTGGACGGGTATATTAAAAAATTGCGTTTTTTGGACAGTCAAATTTATTGTGGACGGGTCCGTCCATGTCGGTTTTTTTTGCGCGGGCCAGCCCGTCCACGCTATTTTTACGACTTCATTGAAACTGTCGCGAAGCCAGTTACAAAATCTACGGAGACTGGTTTTGAACATCGCCCACCCGGATCGCCTGGCCAGCTGCCCGACACACGCCAGAAACCAATTAAGCCAGGCCTCGACTTGCTAGGGTAATTGTTACCTACCCGCTAGCGGTGGCTCCTTGAAAGACACCCGACACTTCCCTATGTCTATGTAGACTAAATAATCCTACGGAAACTCAGTAAACAATAAAAGAGTAGAATCACCAACACCGTAAATGATACTGACTTTATTGGCGATATTTTGAAACAAACATGATTACTATGCAACAGTATTAATTTATTTTGGTGAATTTATGACGATTTTTAAAACGCGCATCATTACGAGTGTGATGGCGCCAGTGCTACCTCGTGAGTCGTGTCTACTAAAGGTGAAGATGGTGCAGCATGTGCTATTTCCATTGTTCAAAGTACGTAAGCAGAGCGGTTAGTCCGCCATTCTGGAGGCACGCCAAGCCAGAACATATGCATTGACGCACGTGATAGCCTGCCAGATGACTGGCAAAAACTCCAATTGTAGACTGTCATGATTTCGCTCAGTGACACCACCTGTCTAAATATAGCCTCCTTGACTTTGGTATCAACCGACGTAAATGGGGACGCGGGCGAAAGGCGCTAACATAAACCATTTTGCGATCGTTGTCTGGCTGTCCGCTATGCGCATTGAAGACATGTTGCTAATTAAATGTAATTGTCACGTTGTTATAACATGCATAAGTGTACATATTCCGGTTTCGAACACACAATTTGAAGGAATAACAACAG
The DNA here is from genome assembly GCA_963995525.1 of Escarpia spicata. NCBI lineage: Eukaryota > Metazoa > Annelida > Polychaeta > Sabellida > Siboglinidae > Escarpia > Escarpia spicata. The sequence goes on along the minus strand of OZ023217.1, from coordinate 30,749,581 downwards.
CCTAGGTTACACTGGCTCAAAGTGATATACCTCGCGTTTTGTAAATTACATTTGTCAATGTATATATTAAGCAGTGCTGCATGAGGAACAACCAGACATTTATGTTATTGTGTGACAGGAATTATTGTATTATCTAAATTCATTATGTACGGTTGTTATTGTGTTACAAATATTTCACAAATAAATGTTATTAGAAAAGTTAACCACACTGTAAACAGTATTATTTTGATGCAGAGATCATAACGTTGTGATATTTAAAATATTTGACAGAATGTATTATTTTTCAAAGTTAACTTTGAAATAAAATATTACTTTTCTGAACAGAAATGGGCTTCTTTTTTCACTTTTTAACAGAAAATGCATAATTTGACACGACAAATGCTACTTACATTTCTGATCACACATGAGATTCAGCCATGTTCTCTGCCTCGCCTTCATAAATGGTAATATGTACACTGTACTTTTAGTTTATTTTTATATTTTATGATTGGACATACTAACTATGATTACCAAAATTTACCATGCTGGCGTATATATGTATACATATATATATATATATACTCATAGTTGTGTGTCCTATCGCACATCCGATCACGCGTTCAATCGCGTGCCCGACCGCACTTTGTAGCATGTCTGGCATAAATTGGACTGGCAGAAATTTGATCCTGGGTGAGGCCCTGGTGTAATGGGAATCCCTACTGCACTGGCAGAACCTGAGAAACTTTAAAACAGCAATAGACATAATTATCAATGCAATGTAACGATATGATCTAGGATTAAAATAAAATAACTTAGGTATAAAATTTTATATAAAATAAAACAAGTTGGGTATACTCGAAAAGGTTAAAGCATATTTAGCCAAAAATTATAAGAAATTATAAGGAATGCACATTTTCTTAAACAGCCTTTAACTGTGCTACATGAGAGATTGCAACTCACCAACTCTCCTGCAAGGTTTCTACAACCACTGGAAATCGGCCTAAATAGCAGAGTATCGGGATCAAATTGTACAGTATTTTTAATAACACATTAACTAATATATACAATCTTCATGAAATGGTCTACTCGAATATTTCATTTCCTGGTGTTTCTTCACTGGCATGCATATAGTCTCGACTAAACATGATCTGTAACTATGATTAACCAAAAACGATTTCATTAACAACTACAAACTCACAATATAGTCCAAAGGCCTCTTGGCCCATTTTTATATGAAATACTGAAATTAAGCTTTTATAATTCTGTGTAATTGTACTTGCACCCATCCATAGTGAGAAAACTGTTGCTTAACTTTGGGAGCTGAAAGAGACAGAGCAGATAGTGTGACAGCAGTAGACACTGGAACACTGTTGTCTTTGGAGTGTTAACTTGGGTGTTTGTCATTTCAGGTGGGAAAAGGAAACTGTCAAAACAGTTTGACAGGGACGAAGCAGGCAAGCTGGTGACACAGTCTATGGATATTGACAGAGGTATACCATAAGTGTCATAACCAATCTCAGTCATATAACGTAGCCAGGTCAGTTGTCTACACTGTTCTACCTGATGATGAATGGTTGGCAGCACCTTTCATTTCTTGCAAAATGTATGACAAAAATAAACCTCGCATCTTCCATTGTTTAACTTTTGGATTTGGATAATTACATCCATAGAAATCCTACTAGGTTAATTTATGTTTGTATGTCAGCGCTCTATCTAGAGTTCTTGATGAATGTGAATGTTTTCATTGGACGTAGATTTTTGCAATCTTTGTCTAAGCACACATTTGTGCTCCCTTGGTTCATAGAAATACTTGTGATCCTCTGTTCTTTCACATAATGTCTTCTTCTAAATGTGGGGTTGCTTCATGCAGACTGTATGGAAGGAGTATTTTCTGGTCAAGTGTTTTGTTCATTTCCTTATAGCAATGAAAAGATGTTGTTATGTTTAACTTAAATTAACAAATTATTACTGAGACTGCTAAGAATATACCAAAACCAGTCATACAAAACAAAAACTACCACTGCAATAAATAAGTTAATGTTATTAATTTGTCTTTAGTGGGGTGTAGTTCAACTCACAAATGAGACGACCGGGCCTTGAATCCGTTTGTTTTGAAGCTTCATCAGTTTAGTTCACTCCACATTGCTTCAGTTCACTCACCTGCATAAATGAATACCTGACTTAAGAATATAAATGAGAATGTTAAATTTTACTTCATAATTGCAGTGTGGCTGAATGCTTCCCAGAGAAGTTGAGCTGGCCTGCAATGAACAGGTCTGCTGGCGAGTGCTTTGAGCAGTCCTATGGACTGGATATTACCCTAGGGCGTGTAGAAGTAGTCACTTTAGAACTGACGTGTGTTTGTAGGTGCCGGTGGAGATGGCAACTATGATGTCCTGAGGCCCATGTCCGCCCCCAGCTCCCTAGAGGAGCCCCTGGGAAGGGAGGTGGAGGTCCTCCCTGGCACACCCCTTGCCCAAGGTACATCTTGTCCTCACAGTTGAATAGTAGGGTCAGATACAGGGTGTCAGGCCACAGATGTGGGCCTTTTCCTTTTATGCTTTTGAAAGCCATTCATTTGAGGGGATGCAGCACGGAAAGCAGCTGCAGGCCTTGAAATTGATTGGATAAGTTTAACTTAAAAAGAAATATGAGAATATTGCCTAACGATTCTTGTTTGTTCTACCCCTGAGCTCCGGTTCTTGAGGATGTAGGCACTATAGAAGTATATTATTATTATTAAATATATAGTTGGAAATTAACTTTGAAAAAATATATGGTAAAAACCAAAATAAAAGCAGAATCTTTGAACAAGTAAATGTGCGAAATATCCCATAAAGTCTTCAGCTGACCTATACATTTATTCACCATCCCATAATGTCATGTTTACAACTGTTCACTTACCTTATTTGTTTCTCATCATCTACAGAAACCAGCGATGATATTCTGGCTAAGTACCGGAAACCCAAAGTTGCGGAGGAAACTATTGATCAGCCGGCCAATCCGAGGCAGTCGCGCCTGCCATCTGCCACTGATGACGATGACGAGAGTCTCGCATATGACCCCTTGAACCTGGAGACGTGTAAGGCATTCGTTGATGCGAAGAAGAAACTGCGACTCGTCTTGAGCACGCTCGATCCACAGATGGTTCCCATGATGCATGGGGTCACGCCCCAGCGTGCACATCACCGCGACAATGAACTCATCGCATTTCTACAAATACTGCTGGCGGAGGCGTTGAATCTGCAGGACCACGATGCAATCGCTCAACTCCATGAGACCATCCGATGTTTGCGGCAGTTTGAACCGCATGAGTATGTGGTGCTTTAAAGTTGTTTCCAACAATTCATTACTCCATTTTCAAGTTAATTTTTACTTGTGTTGACATACTCTGAATTGCAATCTTGTTAAAGTTGCATTCTCAACTGATTTGGCCTGTCACAAATCTGGTTATTAGATGTCCTGATATGTAATGTGTAAGTAATTTAAATAATATCCACATTTAGTTTGATAAAAGAAATGCGTACACTTGCTTAAATGGTCAAAATAATTCATTTTTGCAAGCACCAACACAAGTCATGAATATATGAAATAAGGCCAAATGAATGACGTTTATTAAAGAGATTAAGTTAAAGAGAGAGAAATGTGGGCTCTACATCCCAAGGCCAGGCCTGTGACTGAGACCATACTAGTCTCCTGTACCTCTGCATGACAGAGCCCACATTTCGGCACATACAACATTAGCAGTATTGTTATAGATATATAAAACAACAGCATTACTACTGTAATCACAGTAGACCTTATGCACTGTACCATACTAACCAAGCACACCATTCATTCACACTAACTATAATCCCAACTACCTGCTGAAGAGTTACACTATATCAAGATTTAGCCTAAACCTATAAGTGGGGCCATTACGCCCAACTTACTAAAATTACCGGTGAAAGAGAAGCGAGCTGTCTCGGCATCAAAACCTCGTGAACACATTGTCCACCTGCACTAAGAAAATGGGGAAAGCATTGAGATCTGCTATCAACCCCTCTTCCACCAACGATGTACATGTTGTGTCCCTAATGCTATCAAAAATTGGGAGGGAAGGGAGGGCCAAAATTGTTTATGTGACCACTCTGTCTGCTTTCACAAAACGAAGAGCTCATTGCAATCTGCCACCGAGCGTCATTACTGCGCGGTGATTGGTTCCTTGTGCCAAAAGAGCACCAAAGACAAAGGGGGGTAATTAGCATCAAGTCTTAGGAGACATTAGGCCAATCATCACTCGTCCTGCGTTGTCTGCTTTCACAAAATTAATTTGAAATAAGACGAGAGAAAAAAATTTTATTGAGGCATCTTTAAATCTTAAAAGGGACAGTGTGTTCCACTACCTAGGTAATTTGTAACAGGAAGTTTGCTCTGTTGAACGTGGGAAAATGGAAATTGTTGAACATCAAAGGGTATTGCGGCTAACTCAGCCCACCTTGGCCGTACAGCCTGTGTTACCAATAAAGCTTGTTTTGACGCTGGATGGTTTGTTTACCATTTAGACATGCTCCGGGGTTGTATCTTCCAAATTGCGAACATTGTTACGGAGTTAATAAACACAATTTGGCAGGCAGAATACCTTCAACATAATTATTACAGTCTTAAGAACATTAATTAAAAACAGTCTGACCTCTTTTTATAGTCTTTGTTGACCCACTCACCTGCTTCAGGACGAAGAAGCTGCTCAAGTCAATGAAAGAGGAGTATCGGAACAGGTCGCCCTACGTCACCTACCTCGTGAGGTGCCGTCAGGGTCTACTCGCCACCCTCGCCTGTCTGGAGAGGATGCTCTGTCGTGCTCACAAGTAAGTCCGCCTCTATGTACAGTTGGATATTGGTTATTGCAGGAAGACAGTCTGCCTCTACATACAGATGCCATCTTGGTTACTGCAGGATGACAGTGTGCCTCTACGTACAGATGCTGTCTTAGGTGACAGTCTGCCTCCAGGTCTTGGTTACTGCAGGATGACATCTATGTTTATGGCCCTGGCATAGCACCACACCGTGTAGTATGTAGTTGGGTGAACGAGCAAACTTCTCACAGAAATACACCAACCAAGCAAGTTAAAGGAACTAAAAACAAGACAGCAGCTAAATTCCATTTTCCATGTGTAGTATTGTGTACACATAGCACAGCATTGTATGTAACATTTGGCAGTATGAGGAAAATACAGAAAAATGCATTGATAGTTTAAAGAAGATTTTAAACCCATCTGTGTCGTGTTTCCCATGGAAAGTTAATGAGCTAGGGGATCACGTGGTATTGTGATGTCGGAGGCGCTAATGTCGTGCAACATGCCAGCACTTCCAATACATTTACAGCATGTTTACAAAGATATATGTTGGGTCGAAGCAAGTGTTCGAATGAGTTGTGTGGTATTCTGATGCAATATAAACACTAGTCATTATAGAGGAACGAGTATTTATTTTACGGTTCCACATGAATACCAACTTTGCGATAGAACCTCTGCTCCAGTCAACCTGACAACATCAACAATACAAGCCGACTGCAAAAACCTTTGCCATTTCAGCTTATTTTGAGAAAAATGGTTTCGATTGCGACCCAGTAAAACTAATCTACATCAGTAAACATACACATGAAAATATTGTATCCAACTGCAGAAAGTAACATTATATGATATCATAACGTAACATTTTATGAAGGAAGAGCTGTACAATTTAGCATAACCCTTAATCTGGTTCTTTTTCCGTCAGTCCCAGTGGCCAAGTGATTAAGTGCGTTGGCTCAGCACACATCTGGTTTTACTTCTGGCGCGGGTTCAAGCCTAACACCAAACGTTTTAAAAAAATTTATTTATCTTTTCGCAAAGTAATATAAACCAAGTCATTTTTACAATATGATGCACTGTTTATCATTAAATATATTGAATGTTTTGTAGTAATTATTTATTCACGACAAAAATGAAAATAATATTACATTACCGGGAATGTACAATTTCCACTGATCTTTTAAGTTATTTATTGTCATTTATGCATTGAACAACACAAGTCCAATGTAGCAGAGAATTGAAATTGGCCAAATGAATTATGTTTATTTATTGAAGTTGGACTGCTTATCGTGCAGCCAATTTGGGAATGACATTAATAGGAATGTGAGCTCTAAAATCCAAACCTGATACGACACTGAACCCTTGTACAGTGTCAGCCTTCCGGTTTCTCAGATCCCACATTCCTACAACCTTGACAATAACAATATACATGATTCGTCTCTATCTTGTAATGGACTAAAAACCACTACATGTATAAACATAAGATGTCAAGAATACATACATTCCCCACCAAAAACACAAATTCTACTTAGCAAGGTGGGGCTAATTCGCCACAAGGTCACCAAAACCACTGTGACGACCCCACCACATTAAACAACCTATAAAACAATTTGGCCAAAAACAGCTTGAAAAATTTGGATGTATCTACAAAATGCATCCTACGTATTCCTTGATTCCCCTGGCACACTCCGCAGCATAGGCGAAACACCCGGGTAGGATACACAAACAGGATACCCTGTACTGGCCCCCTAGCATGAATAAATTCCCTTAAAACTGGTGCTTGGTGAATGACAGAACCATTAAACATTCACCCCTCTCTAGCAGAGACTGGGCCTTGTCGTGCACTGTGTTTAAAACGACCAAAGGACACTGTAATAAGGTCACCAGAAAGCTAATACTGAGGTTTGACACCCTTGGGACAGAGCGTCTAACGTACTTGTGATATCATAGGCAGGCTTGGGTTCTGTTACAAACTATGTAGTATTTCTTAATATTACTATTACTAATACATTAAAACCAAACTTTTACAGGGATATTTATTACTATTACTATTATTAGATTGTCAAATTGACGGATTCTTGTTGGCCAGTTCTTGTGTATGACTCAAAACGACCTATAATGGGTGTGATGAACTTCCTTGATGCAGGATGCAGCTTCCGTTGTGTAAGTTAGGAATGTGCTGAAGCCATTATTAGCCTCTCCAATAGTGCATCCCCACAATTAGTTACTGCCTTGCTAATCCTGCATTCTTTCACCGAGCAGATATTCGCTGAAACTATCAAATTATTAGCACACTGATCTTCTCCTGTTATGTAAATACAGGCTCAGTAATTGTGTGTACATTGTGTACACATCCCTTGCTGTTACCACATACACGCTTGGAACAACGTGCAAACAAACCAAAATATATATATATACATTTTTGTTTTTGCATTTGCAGCAATAGATGTAACAAATAGGGTAATTAAACTATTATCGATTACTTTCGGATCTATTACTATTACTTTTGATAAAGGCTCATCCATTGCTATGACACAGGAAACTATATATTACCTATTAAAATTACCATTACCTATATTGTTACCCAATGTCTGATCATAGGTCCTGCGTTGCATAGCTAAAGTCCTGTACCTGTAACATAAAATATGTTGTATCTACCCTTGGTTAAGGCGTCGCATTGGTACTGCCCCAACTCCTGTCAAGTGTCCGTTGCCAGACTGAAACCACTTGCAGGTGCCATAGGTGTAGCAGGAAGGATTGCTGTTAAAAAAAGCACGTGTCCTGTGCAGCACCTTTTCAAAAGATGCTATACAGTGTTCTATATCCTGCTCCAACAAATGCCAATATATCCTTTCATTCGACTAACTGTCCACCACCACCTGGAGTCTGAGTGTACTGTCATGGCTCCTGTGTCGAGCATTCACTGGCTCAGATGGAGGAGCCCTCGTTGTCGCAGCAGCGATCTGCCAATGTGCCTGCCAGGCAGCCTAACTTGTTCAAGTGTATAACTGTCGAGTGAAATCAACCCTGCCTCTGACTCGGATGTTGGCTGACCCAAGGATGAATTTCAGGAGAAATTCTACAACAATAAATGCACAACAGAACAGTACTGGAACTACAGAGAAACTCACTCCCAACGATAGGCATGATAATTAACAATGTTGTACTGGTAACACTTGTCAAACATATTAAGCATGTCTGGCAATGACACCAACTAAACGCATGGCGGTAATAAATGTGTGAGTTGGTATCTGTACAATGTGATATTTCATGTTTATATTTGTAACTGTATGTGTTGCGCTGACAGAAACACCATTTCTGTGCGAGGATCAATAAGCAATCTTGATCTCTAACCACATTATTTCACATGCCTCCAGCAACACATGGCAGTAATCATAGTGTTTCACATGTCTCCAGTAACACATGGCGGTAATCATAGTATTTCACATGCCTCCAGTAACACATGGCAGTAATCATAGTATTTCACATGCCTCCAGTAACACATGGCGGTAATCATATTATTTCACATGCCTCCAATAACACATGGCGGTAATCATATTATTTCATATGCCTCCAGTAACACATGGCGGTAATCATATTATTTCACATGCCTCCAATAACACATGGCGGTAATCATATTATTTCACATGCCTCCAATAACACATGGTGGTAATCATATTATTTCACATGCCTCCAGTAACACATGGCGGTAATCATATTATTTCATATGCCTCCAGTAACACATGGCGGTAATCATATTATTTCACATGCCTCCAATAACACATGGCGGTAATCATATTATTTCACATGCCTCCAATAACACATGGCGGTAATCATATTATTTCACATGCCTCCAATAACACATGGCGGTAATCATATTATTTCACATGCCTCCAATAACACATGGCGGTAATCATATTATTTCACATGCCTCCAGTAACACATGGCGGTAATCATATTATTTCACATGCCTCCAGTAATGCATGGCGGTAATCATATTATTTCACATGCCTCCAGCAACGGATGGCAGTAATCATTATTTCACATGCCTCCAGTAATGCATGGTGGTAATCATTATTTTTACATGCCTCCAGCAACGCATGGCAGTAATGATATTATTTCACATGCCTCCAGCAACGCATGGCGGTAATCATTATTTCATATGCCTCCAGTAATGCATGGCGGTAACCATATTATTTCACATCCTTCCAGTAATGCATGGCAGTAATATATATATATAGTTTAATTATTTTTATTATTTATTTTTATTTTTTTATTAGTATGTTAATTTACGTTATAACTATTATCATTATTATTGGTAAAGTACTGATGACAATAGACAAACAATTAATAATTGGCAAACGGCCATTATAAGTTCATATGAACCGTTAATATGTGTGTTCTCTTAGTGGGAGGCATCTGTAACAATTAAAGTTGGACAAAGCAGTATCGAATAAATTGGGTAAGTTTCTCTCCCTTTTTTTATGAAAACTACCATGCCAATGAAATATTACATAACTGTGTACAAAAATGTATTAGTTGCACCCAAAAATTACTGATGTATACATATTATTATTTTATATACACATTACATACAATATACACATATAACGTGCATTGGCTATTAAGATATGTGTTAGGAACACAACCCTCACAAATTATTTTACGCACATATTCATAGACCATTGGCTACCGCCAATCAAATATTGATTATCAGAAACACTGCCCTCAAGGATTACTCCTATGCATTATATACCTATATATGTGCATTGGCTATTAAGATATTATTTGGTGGGAACACCGCCCTCAGAAATTACTTTACTAGTACGCACACATGCATAAACCATTGGCTACCACCAATAAAATATTAATTGTCGGGAACACTGCCCTCAAGAATTAGTCCTACCTATGTACATATATATATATGTGTGCATTGGCTATTTATGATAATTATTTGGTGGGAACACTGCCCTCAGAAATTACTTACCACAGGCTAACGCCAATCAAATATTATTTGTTGGGAACACCGCCCTCAGAAATTACTTTACTAGTACGCACATGTGCATAGACCAGAGGCTAACACCAATCAAATATTATTTGTTGGGAACACCGCCCTCAGAAATTACTTTACTAGTACGCACATGTGCATAGACCATAGGCTAACGCCAATCAAATATTATTTGTTGGGAACACCACCCTTAGAAATTACTTTACTAGTATGCACATGTGCATAGACCATAGGCAAACGCCAATCAAATATTATTTGTTGGGAACACCGCCCTCAGAAATTACTTTACTAGTACGCACATGTGCATAGACCATAGGCTAACGCCAATCAAATATTATTTGTTGGGAACACCACCCTTAGAAATTACTTTACTAGTATGCACATGTGCATAGACCATAGGCAAACACCAATCAAATATTATTTGTTGGGAACACCGCCCTCAGAAATTACTTTACTAGTACGCACATGTGCATAGACCATAAGCTAACGCCAATCAAATATTATTTGTTGGGAACACCGCCCTCAGAAATTACTTTACTAGTACGCACATCAACTTATGCATAGACCATAGGCTAACGCCAAGCAAATATTATTTGTTGGCAACACCGCCCTCAAGAATTACTTTACTAGTAGGCACATGTGCATAGACCTATGGCTAACGCCAATCAGATATTATTTGTTGGCAACACCGCCCTCAAGAATTACTTTACTAGTATGCACATGTGCATAGACCTATGGCTAACGCCAATCAGATATTATTTGTTGGCAACACCGCCCTCAAGAATTACTTTACTAGTATGCACATGTGCATAGACCTATGGCTAACGCCAATCAGATATTATTTGTTGGCAACACCGCCCTCAAGAATTACTTTACTAGTATGCACATGTGCATAGACCTATGGCTAACGCCAATCAGATATTATTTGTTGGGAACACCGCCCTCAAGAATTACTTTACTAGTATGCACATGTGCATAGACCACTGGCTAACGCCAATCAGATATTATTTGTTGGGAACACCGCCCTCAATAATTACTTTACTAGTATGCACATGTGCATAGACAACTGACTAACGCCAATAGAGTATTATTTGTTGGGAACACCGCCCTCAAGAATTACTTTACTAGTATGCACATGTGCATAGACAACTGACTAACGCCAATAGAGTATTATTTGTTGGGAACACCGCCCTCAAGAATTACGTTACTAGTACGCACATATGCATAGACCATTGGCTACTGCCAATAAAATTATTAATTGTTGGGAACACTGCCCTCAAGTCACACATCAGACTTAAACGTCGGTTACCGGATAATCGATCAAGTGACAGCTTTGAAAATAGCGCCGCGTAAACTACGGAAAAGACGGTAATTGCTTATCTCTGACAAATGAAGGCCGTCCGGGCGGAACACTTGAGCCGGGCTATTCCAGGGGGATGTGTGCCTCCAGTAGAACAGCCCGCGGCAATCACCACATTCGGCCTGCAGTACGTAATTTGCCAAAAGCACCCGATCCGCTCCCGTTGGGAAATCAAAATGGTGCCAGTTATTTCGGCACTCGATTTGGCAGAGACACACTTGGCGAACTCCCATGGCCAAAAATTCTCTGGCGAATACTCACAGACTTGACCCGACTTTAGGGGATGTGGAAAATTTGGAGTAGAGGTCATTATCTCCTAGAATAGTTATGATCACATCGGGAGGGTTAGCCGCTATACGTGCCAGTACCGCGGCACAGGCTCGCGCAATGAACTCACGCGAGCACCATGGCTACCTGTAAAGTATGATAAACGAAATATTACATTTGTGAACTACCCTGGTAGTTTAAAGAAATCTGTCAACAATCCCGCGTATTCAACGAACTCGATTGCCTAACCGGCAATAGGCGTGACTATGCCCCAGGATTACAATGTTAAGATCAGGATTTGCCGACGACATGATTGAAGGCTGATGGCGATGCGGGATAACTGCTGATCTGATCGTAACAAACTTTACAAATGTTAAAGGTTGACAGATGTACGCACTAGCACAAAGGAATGAGAAATAAACGAACGATACTCGGCTGAAATGCCGATCGTGACGGTAGCGTCAACTAAGTACTGAATAGAAATAGGATAATGAATAACTTTTACTATGATAGACAAATTTCAAATCATCAGTGAATGTAAAACACGTCTACCACTGGGTAACTGCTTGTCCGGAGTGATAAGACATCTGGACTAATCCAGTGCTGTGATTGGTGGATTATCTTACGGGGTGATGTGATCTAGTGAGATAATCCAGGAGCTGTCGTTGGCTCAAGCACCCAGGCCAGCGCCTGCGGAAGACTTGCATAAAATCTATTATGCAACTTGTTGATTTGCACAAATTCATTTATCCAGACAAACCACAGTTTCCTTCACATATATAATTATGATATACTACTGTACAGTATATAGCAAAGGAATTAATATTATAATTAATTAGTGCATAAACCTACATTACCAATGATAAATAGCATCAAAAATAAGTCAAAACCGTTGTTTGGATAAATGTAAATATACAAGATTACAAAAAATGTTGCATTCCTGGTAATATAATATTATTTAATTTTTGACGTGATTAAATAATCACTACAAAACATTCAATACATTTTATGATAAAAATGTAAAAATGGCTTGGTTAATTTTTCACATTTTCTCACGTTCAACATAGCACACTTCCCAAATTATTACGCCAGCTAATTGCGATAGAGGAACAGACTGGCTCCCGTTAAGCTTTAACCATTTTATTCTTACATATGGGTTTTAATTAGATATTGCACACACCCGATATGCTAACCTGGAAATCAGAGCTATCAAGGAACAATTAAGAAGAAGATTATATATTGTTGTGTTGTTGCAGAGACAAGGTTGCCAGCAACAAGTATTTCCTTTCTGTCTTCGTGCGACTCTTCCTAGAGAAGAGGGAGAGATCACTGATGAAGTTCATCGCTGACTTCCAGAAGTTCACAGTGGCTGATGAGAAGGTTTGTGTGTGTCTGTATCATTTATCAGTGGCACTGTTTACTCTGATTGGTTATTTATTACTAGCATACCAATTAATGTGGTACATTTTCTGTGTTAAATTATTTGCAAGCCTTATCCTGCTTGTCAAATTATATTTCAACTTCACCATATCACCTGTGTAAACATTATCCATTACTGCTGCCATAGAAATTGCAGTTAAGTAAATGTACCAGTTTCTTTGTACATTTAAAACGGCTTTATGTTGTATAGTATAGGTGTGTAAGATGAGTGCTTTGTTGCAGACGGACCTTCTGGAGAAGTACTTGATGTTTCTACACAAACAGATGGAGCAGGAGAGCACATGGCAAGGTACAAACACGCATGCATGTATTCTTCATGCAGACACACACTCACATGCATACACGAACACAAACAGTCACAAACACGCAAACTAGGCAGACACAGACACACAGACACACACGAAAACCACACGCGGACCACACGCGAACCACATACACACATAGACACACACACACGCACACACATTTACTTTTGTACAGTTAATAACATGACTGCCACTGCTAGTGTACATGCCTTAGTTAATAACATGACCCCCACTGCTAGTGTACATGCCTTAGTTAATAACATGACCCCCACTGCTAGTGTACATGCCTTAGTTAATAACATGACCCCCACTGCTAGTGTACATGCCTTAGTTAATAACATGACCCCCACTGCTAGTGTACATGCCTTAGTTAATAACATGACCCCCACTGCTAGTGTACATGCCTTAGAATCAGATATTGCATTTCCCAAACTTTATTTGATAATTTTGGAAAATCCCAGTCTAAGTCTTTCAGTAATTAGTTGTCATTGTAATAGAATTGTTAGGTTATTACCAGTTTGCCAACATTTGCAGTCAAATATGAATGAGTGTTGAGGAAACGTTTATTCTCATACGCCCCAGGTAATGGTTGGGCCATCTTATGCTGTCTTTGTGTCTCTGAACTCTTGAAAAACCAATACCAGATTCCAGAAGTCCAACTGTCAAAAGCAGTGTGTTGCAACAAAAGAAACGATTGCGTTGTGCTACATGTGTGGTCAGTGAGACGTGGTTCGCTACACTTGCTTGCAGGAGCGAGTGAGAGACAGATGGAGGAGGCGAGGGTGTACATAGAGCGCCACGTTATGAGTCACATTTACACCCACGCCATGTTCCCCAACGGGGAGGGTGACTTCATGCGCGACCAGTACGTATCACACTCGCTGCTGTCATGTCGGGGACAGTCTCAAAACAACCACATCCACTGTTATCACATTGGGGACAGTCTCAAAACAACCACACCCACTCCTGTCATGTTGAGGACAGTCTCAAACAACCACATCCACTGTTATCACATTGGGGACAGTCTCAAAACAACCACACCCACTCCTGTCATGTTGAGGACAGTCTCAAACAACCACATCCACTGTTATCACATTGGGGACAGTCTCAAAACAACCACACCCACTCCTGTCATGTTGAGGACAGTCTCAAACAACCACATCCACTGTTATCACATTGGGGACAGTCTCAAAACAACCACACCCACTCCTGTCATGTTGAGGACAGTCTCAAACAACCACATCCACTGTTATCACATTGGGGACAGTCTCAAAACAACCACACCCACTCCTGTCATGTTGAGGACAGTCTCAAACAACCACATCCACTGTTATCACATTGGGGACAGTCTCAAAACAACCACTCCCACTGCTTTCACATTGGGGACAGTCTCAAAACAACCACACCCACTATTGTCACATTGGGGACAGTCTCAAAACAACCACATCCACTGCTTTCACATTGGGGACAGTCTCAAAACAACCACTCCCACTGCTTTCACATTGGGGACAGTCTCAAAACAACCACACCCACTATTGTCACATTGGGGACAGTCTCAAAACAACCACATCCACTGCTTTCACATTGGGGACAGTCTCAAAACAACCACTCCCACTGCTTTCACATTGGGGACAGTCTCAAAACAACCACACCCACTATTGTCACATTGGGGACAGTCTCAAAACAACCACATCCACTGCTTTCACATTGGGGACAGTCTCAAAACAACCACTCGCACTGCTTTCATGTTGGGGACAGTCTCAAAACAACCACACCCACTATTGTCACATTGGGGACAGTCTCAAAACAACCACATCCACTGCTGTCAAGTTGGGGATACTCTCAAAACAACTGCATCCACTGCTGTCAAGTTGGGGACACTCTCAAAACAACCACATCCACTGTTATCACATTGGGGACAG
Source organism: Escarpia spicata (assembly GCA_963995525.1). Lineage (NCBI taxonomy): Eukaryota > Metazoa > Annelida > Polychaeta > Sabellida > Siboglinidae > Escarpia > Escarpia spicata. The sequence goes on along the minus strand of OZ023217.1, from coordinate 30,734,468 downwards.
TCTCAAAACAACCACTCCCACTGCTTTCACATTGGGGACAGTCTCAAAACAACCACACCCACTATTGTCACATTGGGGACAGTCTCAAAACAACCACTCCCACTGCTTTCACATTGGGGACAGTCTCAAAACAACCACTCGCACTGCTGTCACGTTGGGGACAGTCTCAAAACAACCACACCCACTATTGTCACATTGGGGACAGTCTCAAAACAACCACATCCACTGCTTTCACATTGGGGACAGTCTCAAAACAACCACTCGCACTGCTGTCATGTTGGGGACAGTCTCAAAACAACCACACCCACTATTGTCACATTGGGGACAGTCTCAAAACAACCACACCCACTATTGTCACATTGGGGACAGTCTCAAAACAACCACTCCCACTGCTTTCACATTGGGGACAGTCTCAAAACAACCACACCCACTCCTGTCATGTTGAGGACAGTCTCAAACAACCACATCCACTGTTATCACATTGGGGACAGTCTCAAAACAACCACTCCCACTGCTTTCACATTGGGGACAGTCTCAAAACAACCACACCCACTATTGTCACATTGGGGACAGTCTCAAAACAACCACATCCACTGCTTTCACATTGGGGACAGTCTCAAAACAACCACTCCCACTGCTTTCACATTGGGGACAGTCTCAAAACAACCACACCCACTATTGTCACATTGGGGACAGTCTCAAAACAACCACATCCACTGCTTTCACATTGGGGACAGTCTCAAAACAACCACTCCCACTGCTTTCACATTGGGGACAGTCTCAAAACAACCACACCCACTATTGTCACATTGGGGACAGTCTCAAAACAACCACATCCACTGCTTTCACATTGGGGACAGTCTCAAAACAACCACTCGCACTGCTTTCATGTTGGGGACAGTCTCAAAACAACCACACCCACTATTGTCACATTGGGGACAGTCTCAAAACAACCACATCCACTGCTGTCAAGTTGGGGATACTCTCAAAACAACTGCATCCACTGCTGTCAAGTTGGGGACACTCTCAAAACAACCACATCCACTGTTATCACATTGGGGACAGTCTCAAAACAACCACTCCCACTGCTTTCACATTGGGGACAGTCTCAAAACAACCACACCCACTATTGTCACATTGGGGACAGTCTCAAAACAACCACTCCCACTGCTTTCACATTGGGGACAGTCTCAAAACAACCACTCGCACTGCTGTCACGTTGGGGACAGTCTCAAAACAACCACACCCACTATTGTCACATTGGGGACAGTCTCAAAACAACCACATCCACTGCTTTCACATTGGGGACAGTCTCAAAACAACCACTCGCACTGCTGTCATGTTGGGGACAGTCTCAAAACAACCACACCCACTATTGTCACATTGGGGACAGTCTCGAAACAACCACATCCACTGCTGTCAAGTTGGGGACACTCTCAAAACAACCACATCCACTGTTATCACATTGGGGACAGTCTCAAAACAACCACTCCCACTGTTTTCACATTTGGGACAGTCTCAAAACAACCACACCCACTATTGTCACATTGGGGACAGTCTCAAAACAACCACTCCCACTGCTTTCACATTGGGGACAGTCTCAAAACAACCACACCCACTGCTTTCACATTGGGGACAGTCTCAAAACAACCACACCCACTGCTTTCACATTGGGGACAGTCTCAAAACAACCACACCCACTGCTTTCACATTGGGGACAGTCTCAAAACAACCACACCCACTGCTTTTACAGCGGGAACAATCTCAGAACAGCAGTAATACAGCATTTCTCTGAGCATTTAAAAATGTTAATGTTTGTACATTTTAGGGTGCCCTGAAACACAGTATCTGAATAAATGCAGTCGTTACGTTAGTTCTGTCTGTCTGTGGCAGCTTTCTCACACAAGATCAAAGATTATTTGAGCGACAGATGTTACAATTCAATTTAGTTTCGGTCGCAGCAGGAAATTGCAGTTTAATGATCTCGGTCTAAGTAGTGTCATAACTGTGAGGGTCCTACAAGCTCCATCAAACACCAAATGGAGATTCAGAAAGGTATGTAAACCATAGAATTGTTAAATCTTGACTTGTTGTAGAATCTTACATAAACACATGAGTAAGTTGGCCCAGGTGATCACGCCCAATCACAAAGACCTGCGCATAGCAAAGATGTATCACTACGAGTGTCCATGGCCAGCCGCACAGGCCGAGATCTTCATGATCAATGTCTACAAGGTTAGTCTTGCGTGTCTCATGAATATTCATATGTGTAGCTTCATCCTCCTCTGCCACAAAATATCTACAATTGATTAGTTTATGATAGCTCTGAAGAATCGCAGAAGACACTATGTTGCAAACAATCGCTTAATGTCTGCTATGAAACCTTTACTCATAAGAACCGTTAACCTAGTGGGAATTTTAAAATAAAAAGTTACTTTTCTTCTGAGAGATTGTAGATGTACCGCTGAAATTTGGTGCCCAAGATGCAAAGCATCTAGGAGGAAAAGCACATTGAACACATATACTAGCTTTATTTTAGTTAGGTTAAAGCAGTTGATTACAAGGCTCATTGTGTATGTCCACTTGTGTTATAGTTCTAGTTGTTTCCAGCACTCGGTTGTGATCTCATGAGGTCTCAGTCTCACTCAACTAGTCAGCCGTTTCCAGAACATAATCACCAAACCGACCTTTCTATGCTGGCACTGAGGGTGGTCACTGCCAGGGTGCTTGTCATCCTCAATCTTTTACATCCACTAGTGTTGTGTCTCCATGGTAACACATGTATCTGTGCGCCAGACCCCGGCTGACAAGCTGCAGTGTGCCGTGCGGTGTGCTTCCATCATCATGAACCTACTGAGTATGGCCAACGAGAAGTCTGTTCCGGCAGCCGATGACTTCATACCTGTACTCATCTACATCCTGATCAAGGCCAACCCCCCCTGTCTGCTCTCTACCGTCCAGTACGTGACCAGCTTCTACGAGAAGCGACTGTGTGGCGAGGAACAGTACTGGTGGACACAGCTCACCTCCGCCATCGAGTTCATCAAGACCATGGACTATGGTAGCTAGGGTAGGGTGAGGTACGGGTACCAGTGCGGAAGAACATGGGTGTGCTTATCACTATTGTTGGTGGGATATGAGGGAACTAATGCAGAACATTGGGTAACTGGAGGGGGCAACATGAATAAGGCTGTCCTGTTAAGTCTAATAATCAACTGTGCAAGCTAGGGGGGTATTGTATTTACCCCACGCCCATTTATTATCCATGTCCTGTGATTCCACAACCCAAGCTATTAAAGGAAAGTACCCATAAGCAAGCAACAAAATGCCTAAATCTAAAAGGTCATAATATGGTTGGGTAATGCGCCAGCCAATAAATCCACATTTCGACAGGTCGATATGCCAGTTTTACTGATGTACTCAGCGTCCCTGCTCACAAGGATGCTAAAGAACATTGCTGATCAGAAATAGCAGCAGAATTTGAAATTTCCAATCGGGTGCAAATGATCAGTTCATGTTTTGATTGAGCACATGTAACCAAATATGCGGGTGTCCCAAATGTGTTACATAAGACTGTTGATACTGGTATATTATGTGCGGAATTATTCCTGAGAGAGAATATATGTATGCTTTGAAATATTCTGTGTGACATTAGCTGCACTCTTGAAGCAATCAGTCTTCAGACTTTTTAGAGGTACTGATATATTGACCATCACCGCCAACATTGTAGTTTTATCACTAACGGGTGGAATTGGCGTCTAGGAACACAAGTGGTGAGAAAGTATTCGATAGCATGTCTGTTGACCGCAAACTGTGATTCACTAGTACAGATTTATTGTATTTATGCTTTCTCTAGTTTATGGTGGACAGCTTTGTCCTGCCAGTTGCCAAGAATGTTGAGCGTATGCACACGTGCGTAATGTCACATGTTATTACTGGGTATTATTTATGAAGATATATTTTTGTTTTGTGTAACATGTTTGTTACTTTCCTAACTAACAAGCTGGGTGTGTAACAGGTAAAATTTAATTCTAATAATGTGCGCCACGTTGAAGATATGTGTATCATTTAACAAAGAACGCTGTTTGTGATTGTGAATGAGATGAGATGCGGGTCAGTGATGCGTATCGGTTTGTGTATTTTATTCGCGTTATACAAGCTATGGCTAGGACAATTTACTTATTTATAGCTTATGCAGTTGGCTTAATTAATTATTACATTATATTAGTGTAGCAGTAACTAGATTGTTTTATCTGTAATGGAGAGGATTATTTTGTTTATGAATCAAATTATGTGATAACATGAACACGGAGATGTATGAAGAAATGAAGGCGAGGCCTGGAACCAAGAGGGCGGGAATAAGCTGCACTGATACTGCTGGTATCTATTTCGTTTTTGTGTGCGCATACATACGTATGTTCTACCTTTACTGGCAAGTTGCATTGTGTCTTTGCATCTTTCTATTATTGCATAGTAAAACTTTCACAACCACAACAATTTGAAGGGAAACAATTAACCTACAGACACGTAATTTGTAATCATGATAATTCATGAAATTCACTGATGCACATTTTATTTATAATGCATATTAACATCTTACGTCACCATTTTGTATCAAAATCTGTTTTTCTTTGGTTTTAATATTCAGTTAATGATACTCGTACTTTATACCTGGAGATTGATGGTTTAAAACATGTTTCTATGTAACCAGAAATGTACGTTTGACAGCATGAATCGTACTTGAAATGGATGTCGTTAAAGTTACCAATATATAAATCATGAATACAGAAATAAGAAGCTGTTTGGTCCTTATTGGAGTATGAAACACTCTGTGGTTGATGCAAAATGTGAATGTTTTCAGTGTGGTTTGATAAACGTGTATATTGAGAGCTGAAAGGTTTGATTGCATGTGTCGATCAAGGTACAGAGGGCTCCCAGGAATATATATGAAGTTGCTTGTGTTTTTAGACATTGCCACTGCAGATATGACTAGGAGCTTGTGACTAAAAAATTTCATTTGACACTGGTTATCAAATATGCACCAAGTTTAACCAATTAATGTACTAGTTATAATTACAACTGAAATGCACAGCATTGAATAACAAATACATATAACTGGCAGTAAATTGATAAGGACTATGGTAACAATTGACAAGATAGTCAGTTGTCCTAGTAACAGTTGTTATGGCTACGGTTGTCCTGGCAATGGTTGTGGCTACGGTTGTCCTGGCAACAGTCGTTATGGCTACCACAAGATTTGGGAAGACTTGGAAATTGAGTGAAGTCTGCATATCAAATTACTCATGTTATAAATGTGAAATCTGCATTAGATTTTGAAATAAAAGCGGTGCACACAGTCTATTGTTATTACTGTAGTTGGTTATCTGTCCACCATATGACGTAGCCGTCACCTGGTGGTGACATTTGTGTATTGAAATCTACATCACACAATAGCTCTTGGGTTAGTCGTAACAGTGCTCAATCTAAACATGTGGTCTGTTAATTACATCAGTTTGCCGCTATTCTACTGGGGTAGTAAGTAAAAACAACATATTTCATTAATTTATAATTCTGTGGGAGGTTAAATATGTTTTATTGACTTTCTAATTGCTGACATTGCAAATGTTAGTGATACTCTGTTGACACTCCACAAGATTAATTAAGTTCAAAACCCAGATAATAAAACTATACAATGCATACTGTCATAGACAATGTTCTTCCATTGTATGGCAGGACAGTATGCAACAATCTTTTATCCTCCACTGGACAGTCAACAGGTCATGTACTCTTGAAAAACAAATTTGATACTCAAATGTTTTCATAAATACAGCAGTGTTTCCCTGGGGGTTCACCCACACAATATCTAATACCAAAATAACAATACAAATTTTAGATTGCAACTTTCAGTCTTACCCGAGATTCAAGGTGGATTATGTAACACTCGAGTAAGCCTATTCAGTATTTAGCCCACCATAAAACATCTTGATAACTCACGAGTGAAATCTCGGACAATATAGCCATTAGATTTATGGGATACTTCAGTTACAAATTTGAAGTTTCACAAAGCACACAAATAGCCAGTAATCTGTGATATATTTGATATAATTTATTTAACAAGATGTTTGCCACACTGGCAGCCCACAAACAAATGGACATTTCCTCGTGACAATTCATGTTCAGTCTGGTTATAAATAAAACTGATGCCATGAGGACAGACAATATTTGTACTTAACAATAACGCATGTAGATGTATAGTTCACGGTGAAGCAGGTTGGACGGAACTTGAAATAAATAACAGCTTACTTATCATTGAAAGTAAAACCTACGCTACCACTTATAACAACTGATTTTGTCTTAAAGTTTCTGCTACACACAATCACAAGTATTCACAACTACATAAAAATTACAAAAGCAAGTTTCTATACAAGTTTTAACATACAGCATGCAATGTAATAAAGTAATCAACCAATACAATAAACTAATAGATAAAAAGGTGATAGCATCATAAAGACTGGTCGTTCATAATCTTTACCACATTCAGTAAGAGTTGTGTGTACAAAATGTACAATAATGTACAGGAACATCCAAAATAAATAAGTTGAGCTCCCATAAATTGGTTTGTCTAACATGCACAACTACATAAAATATATACCACTGGTATGTCAACAAGTTATATATAAACAGATAAAGCATAAATTCAAAAATGAGCTAATAAAATACGTATGACAACCTGCAATACTATCTGTATATGTAAAAGGTATAAATACGTGCAATACAACTACAGGCTGTACACTATATGTAAGACAAAGTTAGTATTATACAAACAACTTTCAATGCAGAAGATATTGCTTGAAAACTTTATCTTGCGACTGGTATTTTGGCACTGTACAAATGGTCACACAGAAACCTGATTCCATAGAACAAACGACAGTAAAAGACACATTTAATAAGGCATGAATCAACCACTGATTCAAATACCTGCACCATCAGTCGTGTCTTAGTGTGAAACCACAGCTGAAAATGTCATGTTCTTAAACAAACTGGTAATTTGAGTATCCTAGAACTGAATATTCAAGGGGATAAAAACCTCCACTGCTTGAATTCATATTATATTACATTTTCCTATATATTTCCACCAAGACAATAATTTGATTAATTTTACCAGAATTCAATATATTAATAATTTCACAATTTATGCAACTGGTTCTCTTCGAATATGCCAATTTTTTGCGTGCTTTTTGGTTTGTCGAGATGTGCCGTCAGATGGGTGAATGTCGCACAAGATGCCAGTACTTTCAATACATTCACAGCATGTTTACAACAATAGATATTGGGTTAAAGCATCCGAATGAGTTATTGTGTGGTATTCCAATGTAATATAAACACTAGTCATTATAGAGGAACAAGCAGTTATTTTACGGTTCCACACAAATACCAACTTTGTTGAAAAAAATGAAGTGATAGAACCTCCGCTCCAGTCAACCTGACACCGTCAACAAGACAAGCAGAGGTTCTATCGCTTCATTTTTTCAACAAAGTTGGTATTCAGAGAAATAGTATTTCCACTACAGTCTTAATGCCCCTGTTTCCACTTGTAACTTTACTTGAGAGTCAATTCAATGTTGCTTCTTGACAACATTCTTGCCATGTTTCGCTGGCATGTAGTAGTTTTCAGCTGATTCGTTTGCACATAGTATACACAATGCTTAAAATAGCTTTCAGCCAATACACTTAAATATACACACAATGCGATGCAGTCTTCCCCATTAGAATGATAAACTCTTTGAGAGGTGCTGTCTACAACATTCTACATCACGCTGGATCTGGTCGTCAGTTCACGATGATGGACCTTTTTCGGCAATATTAGATGCACTTCCTGCCAACCGTAACCTCTGGTTGCTATGGCGATGTGGTGAGTAAGCTCGCTTTGGATACGGTCCCACACTGCGCGGTCTGTCTGTGTCCTGCTGGTGATAAGAGGCAGCAAATCAGACCAACAGTCATTGAATTGAAACGTCATTTAGTGCTCATTTCACCCATCACAAATTATGTTCATTGAAGTTGAATTAGTGTGTCGTTAGTGTAGAGATGCTTCCTCAACCCGTCGCAAATCCGTTTTTTTGGTGTCCGATATGTAATGTTAAGTTTGGTTTAAATGATTAACAGAATTGATGTTGGCCGCTACATCTGGTAACTCGCCAAAGTGAACTGATCCTATGTGTATGGTACTGTCGGGCACAGTGATCCACTGGTTAGAGCTGGACTGTTGAGCACGAACTGGGTTTTTAATCCACAAGTTGCCGTTTCGAAACTTGGGCAGCTTCGTTCATGCCATATTGTGTCTTCCAGAAGAGAATAAAGGCTGTTGGTTCAGTCTACATAGTGTCTATTAGGAGACGAATGCATAACCCATTGTAGGCTTACTAACCAAAACACAGTGCGACAATGCATCAGAGTGAGATATATGTACTATATCTTAAAAAATCATAAATTTTGAACAGTAGTCTTACTGCAGCATAGATGTTAACAACCAGGGTGTGTATATAGCTAAGTAAACTAAGGCAACTGGGACAGAAACAAGTTACGACAGCGAGAGGATTCAAACCCAGGTCCTCTCACTCGAGTCCATCTTTATACCACTGCACCATTGTTCCCCGGTGTGCCCTACTAAGACAACACCATTGTTCCCCAGTGTGCCCTACTAAGATATCAGCATTGTTCCCCGGTGTGCCCTGCTAAGATATCACCATTGTTCCCTGGTGTGCCCTATTAAGATATCACCATTGTTCCCAAGTGTGCCCTGGTAAGATATCACCATTGTTCCCCGGTGTGCCCTATTAAGATATCACCATTGTTCCCCGGTGTGCCCTGCTAAGATATCACCATTGTTCCCCGGTGTGCCCTGCTAAGATATCACCATTGTTCCCCGTTGGGCCCTACTAGGATATCACCATTGTTCCCCGGTGTGCCCTACTAAGATTTCACCATTGTTCCCCATTGTGCCCTACTAAGATATCACCATTGTTCCCTGGTCTGCCCTACTATGATATCACCATTGTTCCCCGGTGTGCCCTACTAAGATATCACCATTGTTCCCCAGTGTGCCCTACCAAGATATCACCAGCGTTTCAAGATCACTGTCTCACCTGCAAATCAAACTCTCTTGCTGGGGTCGGAGTTCGGGAGTGGTTCAGCATGACCTCACTAGATGGCGTGGTAGGTCGACGTGGATCACTTTGGCAGAGAACCTGTTGAGAAACGATGCCATGTAGTAACGATGGTCTGGGTGACAAATATAAATACATAAATAACTACATATATTGTATGTAATACCCAATCTCTAGCTGACAAAAAATACCAAAAATGTCTTTCTGATAAGTGGTTAAAGAAAAAGTGCAATAAAAATAATTACCACGAAAATAATAAAATGACTAACTACCATAAACTATTCCCCAGGAAAATTATAAAAGAAAGCAAATCTAATCTATAAATTGTGAGCATGTAACAGGAAATACACACATGATTCTGAAATAATGGAACAAAGTAAGAAGGAATACTCCATGGACTGTCGATGGACCATTCCCAAGGAGGGACAAGGGAACATAGATGGTGAACTAACCCCCAGCTGGTGAGAATGGTTACAGTCTAACGGGTGACCAGGCCATGGGAATGGGTGTAGGAGCAAGTGAAGGTCACCTGTTCGAGATTGGTCAGCTTCCGTTGCAGCTGCTGGATGCTGTCATGCGACACCTGTCTCTGACTCGCCATCACTTCCGCGTGACGACTCATCTTCTGCTCGAGCTCTCGCTGGAACAGACACACTGATGTTACAGATGCATTTGTGTTACAGATGCACTTGTGTTACAGACACACTCGTGTTATATGCACTTGTTACAGATGCACTGATGTTACAGATGCATTTGTGTTACAGATGCACTTGTGTTACAGACACACTCGTGTTATATGCACTTGTTACAGATGCACTGATGTTACAGATGCATTTGTGTTACAGACGCACTTGTGTTACAGACACACTCGTGTTATATGCACTTGTTACAGATGCACTGATGTTACAGATGCATTTGTGTTACAGACGCACTTGTGTTACAGACACACTCGTGTTATATGCACTTGTTACAGATGCACTGATGTTACAGATGCATTTGTGTTACATACGCACTTGTGTTACAGACACACTCATGTTATATACACTTGTTACAGATACACCGATGTTACAGATGCATTTTTGTTATGGATACCCCTGTGTTACATACTTGTTACGTACTTTCTGTAATAGAGTTACATAATTATAGACTTGTGTTATGTAATTGTGTTACAGACACACTAGTGTTACAAGCATGTTTGTGATACAGATAACCTCGTCCACTGATGTAGATAAACAATTATTACTAAGTACCTACACATATAATCTTACCGGTTGTTTTAACAACTCTTGTGATATAAGCTGAACCATTTTGTCAGTAGCTTTACTGACACGTTTACTGAGCGCTAGTTACCTTGAGCAAGTCTTGTTGCTCCTCAAAGTGGTTTGTGTTCCCCCTTGATGTTGAATCCTGCGGCACAGGAGTGTTGGCTCCACTACGGATCTGAAAGAAACCACAGTACTTCTTATAAGTTTGTAAAAACATTATAAGTTTGGCATTAGTTCAAACTCTCTCAGGGACTTTTACGATCCAAGATTCCTAATACAATGTGGAGTCAGTTCGCATTAATATATGTTTCATTCACTAGGTGGTGTTACTGTAACAATATATTTTCCTTGTGATACGCGGTGACAACCAATCCACTGCCTCCACATAAAGGTTAAGTTATTGTAGGACATTGTGAACTTGTGCGCCCCTCTCTTAGTCATCAATGTTGTCATGGCAACCGGTTACACACGCTCCTCATGAATGGTCATATCTTCATTAACTATCATATCTTAAAAAACTATTCGTTCAATCTTGACCAAATTTGCAGGGTTTAAAGTCTACATGAAAATAATGCCAGATATTGAATACTAATAAATTTGCAGAATGGTAACCATGGTAACTAGATAACTCTTGGAAATTATGATGGGGTGGTTTTGTGGATAGTCCCATGGAAAATTGAATGTATATATTTTGATTTCTGTTATGTATTCTGACAAACTGTATATTAAGTTGTGCAATGAAATAGTTTGGCTGAATAAAGAGTAAAATGTAAAAATAAAATGTTTCATATTTGTCTATACTTTTTTCTGAATATTAAAAATTCATTTTTTATCAAAAGTATTACTCTTTTTTCAGCCAAACTACTTCATTGCACAACTGTTTGTTAGAATAAATAACAAAATTGGAAATATATACATTCAATTTTCCATGGGACTATCCACAAAACCACTCCATCAGAATTGCCAAGAATGATCTGGTAACCGTGGTTACATTATGCAAATTGATTAGTATTTAATATCTGGCATTCCTTTAATATAGACTCAAGCCAGTGCAGATTTGGTCAAGATTGAACAAGTAGTTTTTAAGATATGATAGTTAAATAAGACATTTCATGAAGAGCCTGTTGCCTTAACAAGGGACAGACTGACTGCTTGAAGGTCAGTGATGAGTGATCGAATGAATGATCAGGACAACATCACTGTAGTTCAAGATACCTGTTTCGGTCAGAACTAGTAGTGGGCAATTGAAACAGAGAAACACATGTCCAGTAAACTTGGAAAGATAAACACCAAAGCAAATTTACAATGTTCCACTTAATATAGCATCATGTATGCACAGCCTTTGTATAGGTTCTTAGCAATTGCAGTTAGTAGTTGCTTCAAAACATCTTTGCATCAATCTTTTGTTGATAAGTTTGTTAATAGGAGAATCAACAAAGGAAAGACCATCTTTTCAATAAAACCAACATTTTCAGGAAACGATATTTACTCCAAAATTTGACACTGACCTCTGAAAAATGACCATTTAAATGTACGACAAATCGGAGAAAAGACAGGAACACAAGTGTGCATGCATGTGTGATCAAGCATGCGTGTGCGAGCGAGTGAGACAGTTACCACAACGAGGCTGTGTTTGAGCATACACAGATGCTCCTGTAAGTGGTCCTTCTGGTTGTGGAGTTGCTCCAGCTCCGTAGCAGTTTCAATGCGCGACCGCTCCAGGTCCAGCATGCCTTCAGTCACTTCCTGTGTACACGGGTGAGAGGGCAATAGGGTGAGAGGGTGACAGGATGAGAAGGCAATAGGGTGATAGGGTGAGAGGGAAAGAGGTTGAGTGGGTGATAGGGTGACACGACGACTGGGTGACAGGCTAACAAACACAAAGTGACCACATCATGTACAAAGCAGTGTGGAATTGGCAGATAGTTGTTGATGGTTGTGGTAAATTTAGGATGGTTGTGGTGATTATATTATGGTTGTGGTGGATTTAGGTTGGTTGTGGTGATTCTATTATGGTTGTGGTGGATTTAGGATGGTTGTGGTTGTGACTGTGACAGGTTTTAGGTTGAGTGGTGTTTAGGTGGTTATGTGGTCCTTGCGATGGTTGTGTGTGGAAAATGGTGGTGGTGTCACTGTAATGGTGGCAGTGAAGCCCTCCACATCATTCATATATTTGCTAATCTGACATTATGATACAGACAACATAACAATGTAGAGACCATAAGCATCAGTGACATGAACAAGGTGAAAACACACCAGTGATAAAAGAACAAAATGAAAAACATGAGTGGTGAAGGGCAGATGAAGACAGACACTCACTGTTTTGATGTCGTCCTTTAGTTCTCGAAGTGTGTCCTCCAGCTTGTGCTCACGGCTAGAGATCTCCTCCTGGGACTGCAGCTGGAGAGGAAGGAACCATGGGCGGATGAGATGACAGTGTAACAATGACAGTTACTTGGGGGTTACATGGTGTCATGGGCCCAACATAAGACTGTGTCTGATGCAGACAACCATTTTTAACAATGCACAAATGCAGTTCCTATGTTAACATATATATCATATAAAGGCAACAAAATTAATGTAATGAAATTAGACAGAATCGGATGTGGTAATATTAATAAATAATAAAACACCATGACATAATTCAAATTAAAGAACAATGTTGCAACGGTGAAAAGATGACACTAAAACTTACACGGCTGTGCACTAGTTCTCAACCCAACATTATACAAAGGACAAACCTCGATACTGGCCACGCCTGATTTATAATACAACTCCCAGTTTGAACAGCAAGAACTAAACTTACATTGGAAATGTATTTTAAACTTGCAACGTTTCGATCTGTGTACAGCAGATTTTGATCACGCACTGATGTCACGTGACATGGCTCAGATTTTTGCGGAATTATCTGGTTGTAGATGGCATGATCAAGATCCGCGGTAGACGGATCGAAACGTTGCAAGTTTAATTCTTGCTATTTAAATTTAATCTAATTAGAATAAAAACCTTTACAACATCGTCACTGCCCTTTGTCACTCCCCATTTTTCCAAACAAGAGAACTTACAATCGTACCCACTTGAATGCTGTACCAACAAGAGTGACCATAACATACCCGCCGTGTTATCTCAAGGTGTTCTGCTCTCAGATAGTTGAGTTCGTCTCCAAGCCGATTGGCCCGGCTATAGTGCGCCTGGGCGATGCCCTCAAGGTCGGCAATCTCAGCTGCTGACTTTTCCCGAATCTGGCGAACCTCCTGGAGGATAAACAGGTAATTACAAAGGTGGACCCTTCAGTCATAAAACTGTTTAAAACTAATGTAATAATTGCCATACATTTAAAACACCAATGGTTGAATTATTGTGTTACGAGACAGCACAATAAGTAGGAATATTCATTGTACATTTAGAATACCATAATAATATATATATAAAACATTTTTAACGAAAGGAAAACTTAATTTTGGACAATTGTTTGTAAGTTTTCCCACATTTTGCATGTCCCTGAGTTGTTACGGTGACAAGTACACTGCTAAAGTTACCGAGCTATTCAAACAAACAATATTTGCTAACCTTATGCCCTGGAAGTATCAGGTAGTGATAAAACAACCAGGATGTCATTAAAAATTGCCAATTATCTCACCTGGTCTTTGTCTTCAAGGTCATGTCTGAGAGTCATCACTTCATCTTCCAGCTGCTGAATCCTCAACGATCTCTCAGATGACTCCTGCAGTAGACACAACATGACCTGTATCTCTACACACACAGTAGGGGCAGGCTCCCCTTGGACCTACTTATGGAGCCACGCAGAGTGTTTCTTAATCAAACTTAAATTATGTGCGGAAAACGTGCACATTTTATGTAGTCCTGCCAAACCAATTGTACACCTTAACCATTTCAGTATGTCACGCCGGACTGTCTGGGACGCATTGACGATGTCTGCTATTCAAATTGTTTTTATTCACAATTATCCACTAAGTGGAGCCACTTGTTGTGTACGGTTGTCAAGGCGAATAAATTAGCTACTCAGCAGTGGTCATTGTTTATTATCGCTCAATAATAGTTTACAGAGATTTTTGTGGTTTCTAATGATGGATTATCAAAATCTGCGGTGGCCACAATGGCGGACGGCATTATTTCAATTACTGATTTATCACCGTGCGTTTTGGACAGATTGTTTGATAGTTTTAGCGAAGAATCTTTGTCGGATGTTGACGATCGACACAATAACGATGTCGGCGAACTTAGTATACAACTGTGTTCAGCAACTGCAAAAATGTTGAAATCTTGGTGGCCATCTTGGATTGCTGGTTACCATGACAACGGAATGTAAAACACATCTGGCATATCATTAGTGAGTAGTACATTACAATAAAGTCATACAACGCATCTGGTATATCATTACTGAGTAGTACATTACAATAAAGTCATACAACGCATTTGGTATGTCACTGGATCACACTATTATAATGACAAAAATGGCTGCTGAGTTATGTCATTGTAACCTTCTAACTGACCTAATTAATGTGATTTAGAAAGCAGTCTAGTTGTCATTACCATGGAGATCTGTGTCCTTAGATTGGTGAGTTCCTCGCATGACCTTGACAATGCTGTCATCAACTCCTCCTTTTCTGTGTCGCGCTTAGCAATCTCTCTCGCTGAGAACACAACAGACAACACAGCCTTAAAATAACACCATCAGCAAATAACGTACAGTAACTATGACTGATTGACTGACCAGCCAACCCCAGTTGGCTCACGGCATTCTCCCTCCCATTCTCTGTGTCTGAACCTGATCCAGTGAGAGCATGGTAGTTAGAAGAGGAAATACCTGGGCAACATGGATGTGATATGTTGGGTCATCATCACTGTCCCATAACCAGGCAGTCGTTGGGGCACCACTGATGACTTGACAGCTCCAGCCATCTTTTTTGGTTTTCTGTCCCCCTCTGGGAGGTGCCGAAGGTCAAGCCAATCCATTCCTGGATGTTGTTTTCCCACCTCTTCCTCTGTCTCCCTCTCTTTCTTCCTCCTGGCACAGTGCCTTGCAGAATGGCTTTGCAAGGCCGGTTGACCTACTAACATGACCATATCACTTTAGCTTTCATTTCTTGACGTCGCCAAGACGTCTTCAAAGGGTCAAATGGCTTGTATAATTCTGTTGCGGACTTCTTCATTGGTGATATGGTCCTTGTATGAGATGCGCATCTCATCTCCATGGCCTGGATTCTTCTTTGCAGCTCTGCTGTAATGGTCCACGTCTCGCAAGCATAAAGGAATACTGACATCATCAGTCTGATTTTGGAGCTCAGTGAGATGTTGTTGTCGTTCCAGATGGTGTTCAGTCTTGTCAACGCTGCTGTTGTCTGTGCAATCCTGGATAACACTTCGGGTTTGGACCCCTCATCGGTGATAATTGCACCCAGGTATTTGAATCTGGATACTGTTTCAAGCTTTTGGCCATTTGCTTTTATTTCTGTCTTTGGTCATCAGCTTGGTTTTCTCGGCACTGATCTCCATGTCATATACAGCAGATGTTTCATCAAGGTGTTCCATTAGGTTAGCGAGTTCTTGTTCTTCACCTGTCAATCCATCAATATTGTCTGCAAAACGTAGGTTGGTAATGTTCTGCCTCCTATGTTGACTGTACCAACATGATCTTCCAATGCATTGGTTGTTAGTCTCTTGAGGAAGATGCTGAAGAGAGTGAGCAAGAGTAGACAGCCTTGTCTGACTCCGATTGCTGTGCAGAATCTCTTGCCTATCTTGCCATTGGCAAGGACTGTGCTGGTGGCTTTGTTATAGAGCTGTTCTATGACCCTGACAAGGTTGGCACTGATGTTGATGTTGCAGGCCCTGACTCTGTTGAATGCTTTCTTGAAGTCCATGAATACATGGTACAGATCTTGCTGGTGTTGCAGGTGATTCTCACAGAGAATTCCAAGGTTGAAAATCTCCTCCCTGCCCTAAATTCAGCCTGTTCTTCCGCGATGATTGCTTCCACCTGTGGCTTCAGTCTATTTAGTATGATCTTCAGCATGGCTTTGCTGGGGTGACTGTTGAGGCTGATTGTGCGGTAGTTCTGGCACAGCTGTAAGCTGCCTTTTTGGGGAGCGTGATGACTAAGGACTGGGTCTATGGTGTGGGCCATTCTCCTGTCTGCCAGATCTTGTTGCAGATGGTTGTGAGGGTGCTGCACGTGGCTTCTCCCCTGACCTGTACCAATTCAGCTGGAATGTTGTCAACTGCAGTTGATTTCCCTTTTTTGAGTGATTTACCTGCTACCTCCACTTCTTGTCGAAGGATGGGACAGTCATCCTCGTTAATGGAATGTGGACAGTTAAGCACCGCTGGATCTCCATTAGTCTTGTGGTTGTATCAGACAATCAGAGTTGGGGCTGTAAGGTGCCCAGTTAATGTGGTGTGACTTGTGGTAACAAGGAGGTCATACTAGAGCCTTGTCTATGGCGAGGCTATGTACCAGCAGGGGAGGCTTGCGCACTCATGTCCCTTTTTACCCCCGTTACACTACGACACTAGGCACATCACACAGACCTGTCACCCCACCCCATCACACTGTTGGGTACTCATTAATAAGACTATGAGCACTTAATTGAGGGGTAATTGGGAATGTGTCAATCCAACAATATGAATCTGTTTGCAATTCAAAGTTATTTAATGAAATTAAATTAATGTGTCGTTTCTTGAAAAATGTATTACTTAAAAATAACTTAAATTAACTGAGTTAATTCAACTAACAAATTAACAATTTGCTTGGTGTCAACCTACCGAGATGTTGCACTTTCTTGTCTAGTCCGACAAAGTTCTCCTCTGTTTTCTGCTGTCTGTCAGCCTCCATCTGAAGCAGAAAGGCGAGGCACACATAATAGTTGTATATTGTTTTACTGCACCAGGCACTCATTACTACACTGAAATAATAACCCCAATGTCTAGATGTGTAAATAAACAAACAAATACAGTAAAAGTCTTAAAGCTATGTACGTATATATATAGTACATAGCTTTAAGACTTTACATATATATAGATCATGTGTTGTGCATGTGTGTGTGTGTGTGTGTGTGTGTGTGTGTGTGTGTGTGTGTGTGTGTGTGTGTGTGTGTGTGTGTGTGTGTGTGTGTGTGTGTGTGTGTGTGTGTGTGTGTGTGTGTGTGTGTGTGTGTGTGTGTGTGTGTGTGTGTGTGTGTGCGTGTATGTTTGAGCATGTGTGCATTCATGGTGAAAATTATATCAAATATTATGCACAGTAGTTGAAAAAGGTGAAATGAGATCTGATCCCCTTCATTTGGCTTCATACAGCCTTGAACTGGGGCATCTGTCTCCCTTAGCCAGCCACCAAGGAGAAGGAGACATCGGGAGGCTCTGTGACAGCACTAACACCAGACAGACGGGGAGCAAAAGGCACCAGAGACAAGCCAAAGGGAACAGGAAGAGATTCAATTTAAACACCATCTAGCAGCCATTTATTAATCTATTTTGTCAACAAATTGTATCACTGGAGTAAAGAAGCATACAGCTCAGTGATATATAGCGGTGGATATTCCACTGTTGTCAAGCTATGGGCTACAATTTGGTTAATTCAAAGTTACGATCTTTATTATAATTTCAAATTTCAAGTTTTAAAAATGCACGATCCGATTTTAAACCTTTAACAGTCTTCATATGAGTGGAATTTCTCAAGCTCAATTAAAAACGTACATCTACTTTGCTTTACATTAGCATTGATTACTTACCTAGTACATCAATAAAGCTGGTGTGTGTTAGTGATAAAGAAAGAGGAACACGTGTGGGTTAAATTACAAACTACAAGACAGGACAAATAAACCACAGCCAACACTAGCTGAAGAGAAACAGATAAGAACTAGATAAGGATGTGGGCAAAAGGTTTATTATTACACAAAGTGTTTGCTATATTGTAGCTACTTCGAAGCAAGTTGCAGATTGAAGAAAGGAAGGAGAAAGCGGTGAAAGACGGAAAATAAAGCTGCATTTTTATCCCAGGTTATGATCTCTGCAAGGAAGGCACAAGGGAGCATCTCCAAAGGTCATTTTCAAAACATAAATTTAATGTTTTTTGATAGAAAAATCACAACACACTTTACTAAAGGAATGTTAAAATAGTTGCGTAAAGTGGCTTTATCTTTAGACCAGGAAACTTGCAAGTGTGTATACTCTTTTGCTAGAGTTTACAGAGCCAGGCCACTTTGCTAGTGTTTGCAAAAAAATACTGCTTCCAATTAAAAATAATTTAATAGTCTGTCAAGTGATTTCACCAAAACCAAATAACTTATTTGAACAAATGGGTTAGCATATTACAGTGATTATCAGATATATCCAACTTTTTGCAAAATTTATTTGAAATGAGATAAGCTAAAAATTAATTTACGAGGCACTTCTAATTATGGCTAGCTACCTAGTATCCAAGCTTTCTTGTTGTTGTGTTTCACAAAAACAAAGACATTTTTGTTCTGAAAATGATCAGTAATTGGAGACAATGTGAACTACTACCACTAGGTGTCACCACAGAACATAATAAGCGACACAGCATGCAAGCGTGGGATTACTACGGACATGCTACCTTCACACGCTCAAGACTGTCAGTAGCACTACGCAATTCACACTCTTTTGTAGCAAGTTCTCTCAAAACTTGAGAAAACCTGGAGTTAACTGTCTTTAACATCTGAAAGAAGTTGAATCGGATCACACAAATGACCAAGTCAGTGGGAGATACATCACTAATTAAACCATGTGTGAACTGATCGATCCATCACATGACCTACTGCATAGCAACCAGGTCCATCAAGCTAACAAAATGGCCACCGCACATGTGCAACTGGCAGACATTCTGTCGTATATTTTGTTGAAATTCCGGCCCAAAATGTATTTCTTTGCACTAGAAATATAGGGAAAAGATGTTTCTGCGAGAACAGAAAAGACTGATTTAACAGATGTCATGACAACAGAATAATGTAATGCACAAACAAAACAGTTTTTGTAAGGTAAAACTTAACTGCATCATGTGCATAAGTATAACTCACTGTGACGTCAGTATCTGGATCAAAGGCTTTAGAGGAAAACAATTAGTGTGATTAGGCAGATATTAGTAGCTAAACATATACTACCAGGTAATAATTAAGCAGATATTAGTGACATATATTAGTGATTAAATGACATTGAGAATAAGACGTCGTTGGAGTCGACCTACCTGCTCCAGCAGCTCCACTTGGCTCTCGGCCTCTCGCAGACTGGTGTGGAGCTCATCCAGCTCACCTGTGTGCTCTGAAATGTTTCGCCACAAAAATTCACACAAGCCTGCTCGAAAATATTCAAGCTGACAGAGATTGTCAGTTTCATTGATCTACTAAAATATTTCATTGGAATTTAGGTTTATGAGAGATGTAAATAAAGACACAAAGGGAACTATAGTCATAATTAACCAAGGTTTGGCTAAGATTGTTTGTATAGACACAGCTCTGGTATAACTTATCAAGGCATGCACAAAGTGATCTATCTAAGAACAATGACTTTTGTGGTAAAAGTACATAAGATAATATGTAGTGCATCGCTAAAGTGGGCAGATTAGAAGAAAAAAACAATAAAGATATAAATTTATGCATAGTTACTAACATTTAACAATTACAAATTACAACAAAATTATCTATAGCTAATAAAAATGGTAATTAAACGAACAATACATAATATTTTAATCAACACAAAAAACTGTACTATAAAAAATGAAACAATAATTTTTTATAACATGATCATAAAATGTAAAAACCACTACGTGTGACGTAACCTTTGCTAAGATTTGCAATGTTAATAACCATTATTTCATTTAAGTTTTTTTAAAGCTAGCTGAATTACTTTGGTGTTTCTAGGTAAGGCCACCTCTAGATCAAAGAGGTAAATGATGCCCATGGATAGCTATAATGCTACCATATAATGCCACTGTGATGTTTGTTACTTGGCAACCCTGCCAAAAATAGCACATACTCATCCTGCTGGCCACCACTGAAAGCCGATGTGATCAGTGACAGACAGAGGTGACATTATGTTTGTGCCCAAAATCCCTAACCCGCTGTAGCACTCCGCTTGAAATTTGTAAAAACTAAAATTCTACAAAACCACCCTAATGGTCCCACTAGCAGGCTAACAAAATGTCAGTGCCATGAATGCAAAACTGACAGAGATATCCTCAGACATACAGAATCACAGAGACCTAGACTGTTTTATAAGAGAGATAAAGACATCTCACCAAGTACACTGGCTCTGACAGTCGACAGTTCCCTATCCGCAACTCCCTTTCTGCCCCGTCCATCGTCCAGGGCAGCCTCAATCTGATGCAAATCACCATCGAGTTGCTCCAGTTTTAACCTTCTGTTCTTCACTCTCTCCCCAATCTGTTGCTCTGCCCTGCAACCACAGACAACAAGGGTTAACTGTAGTTAAAGTTGATGGCCATTGTTCAACTTGACTGATTGATTTCAACAGTAATTTTAAATTCCACACTGAGTGTTAATATGTTAAAAGTCTACGTGATCAAACCTATCAATTTATAAGTAAAAGAAATTAAGCAGAACTTCAGAAAACTTAGAATAAACAACACACTGATAGACAAGCCACGCACCTTCTGAGTTCGTGAACCTTGCTGTGTAGACTGAGTTGTATCTCCTCCAGTTGGCTCTTCTCTCGCTTCAGTTTCACTGTAGCAGTTTCAGCCGTCGTCCTCTCAGCTCCGAGCTCCAGCAACTTGGCTCTAGCTTGCTCCACTTGCCGCTTCAGTTGCTCCAGTTCTGTCGTCCACTGTTGCACTTTGCTATTCTCTCCATTCAGTTCACTTTCGTCCTGTTGTGAAAGACAACAACATGTGCTTTACACACTTTGTTCTAGTCTTGACTATAATCAAATTCTGTATACAGCCAACATTTTGTCGGTGTCTTTTCCTCATTGTTAATACATTGTTCTTAAAAGGAGACAGTTTGTTCCTAGTTTTTTATTTATTAATTAATGTAATGTTCTTAAGACTGTACTATGAATTATGCATCACAGTTTTAGCAATTTATTTATTTATTTTTATTATCATTTATTTAACTAGTTTGTTTTAATATTCATGTATTAATCTATTTTAGCGCCTCTGAATGGACTTTTGTCTAGAATTATGGCACTCTACAAGTTGACATTATTATTATTATTATTACTAACTATGTTGAAGGTACACTGCCCGCCAGGCTGTGTTTAGTAAGTGGGTAACAATGTTCACAGTTTGGAAGGTATGACTCTGGAGCATGTTTAAATAGTAAACCAAACATCCAGTTTCAAAACAAGCTTTATTGGCAATATGGATGAGTTGGGCTGAGTTAACTGCTATACCCTTTGATGTTCAACAATGTCCCATTTTCGAACATTCAACATGGCAGACTTCCTGTTAAAAATGACTACGCTGGCTAACTTATTTAGAGGAAATGACTGGCTCCATTTAATATTAGAATCAACATGTTGATGGTATACTGCCTGTCTAATTGCATTTAATAAACCTGAAATTTTACTACAACATTTGAAAATTGTAAACAAAATGTTCAGATTTAAACATTCTCTGTTGGCACTATTTCAGTCACTGGCTGGGGTAACCTTGCCTTGTGATAGCTGGCATGTTTGCGAGATCCCCACATTCAAGACGACTCATTGTGCAGACTTCCTGCTAATGATTACCACCCCAGCTGATCCTCGGCAATGGAACAGATCATCTTGCTTTAAATGTTACTAAATTAATTTAGAACATGTGTGCATACACACAGGCATGGACTTGCACAACAGGTAGGATATAATTATTGTAGAACTAATTTAATGTGAAACAAATTACACAACACCAATATATCATATTACTTTTAACACCAACATTGATAATGATAACAATATCACACAAATCATCATTCAATACAGCCTGACAGAAAACATTGCACTTTAATAGCAAACATGTTTTCTTGCAAGGCATCGTGGGATTGTTCTAGACAATATTACCATGTGTGATATGCATATTTTCTCTTCCCTTCGATGTTACTTTCTATTAATGCTTTGAAACAAATGCAAAATTTGCATGTATATATATATATATAAATTGCATAAATATAAAAATATATACATAAATTTTAGAATTTGAACAAAGGTCAGTTGTATGGGGATGACCGTTAAGACTGACCTGTGTCCAGCTGAGGTCCTGCTCCTTTAGCCTCTTCTTTGTCCTCAGGTCAGTCAGTCTGTCCTCCACCACCTGCAGACAACAGACGCAGACATCAACACAAGTACTTATTGATGTATACTTATTTTAGGCAGTCTTTAAAGACTTCCTTGTTATTAGTCATTTTAATTATTTGTATTTATTTTTATGGCAACATACATTTTATATATATATATATATATATATATAGAAATAGGTAACTTTGTATCTATATATTATCTGTTCTACCAGTGTTGTTTTAATTTTTTATTTAATTATTTATATGCTTCATGAATACAGTATTATTTTTAGTATTACTTCAAATAAAAACTAGAAAATACGTAAAACCTTATTTAGAAGTTATATTAGTTGAGTCCATATTATTTCAGCATGAAAAGCAACTTCCCTATTTACCAAGCCCCAAAATTAGGCTAAAAACTAAAACAAATTTTAATAGATCATTTGTAATAAATGCCTGACCCAGTCCAAGATGTTTCCTTAAACCAACATTGCTTAATATTAAGTGAAAGTATGCAGTAATTATAAGTAAAATACATTGTTAAAACTGTTTTGGGGAAATAAATTGTAAAAGTTAATCAATATTTATGCACTAATTGATATGATATTATTTTTAATACTTCATCTGAAAACTAGAAAATATGTTAAACCTCATTCAGAAGTTGTGTTTGTTTAATTTCAGTGTGAAAATCCACCTTTCTTCCCTACGATGTCTCAATATTATGCTAAGAAAGAAAATTATGAAAAGATCATATGTAAGAAACATTAGTCTTACAGTTAAGTTTATATTTTTGTACTGATTGTATATAATGTTAATTAACTTTAACAATTTATGAAATTTAGATATTAGTAATTTTAAATGATTGTATGACAACAATATAATATATAATAAACCAAATCACAGTGCCCAAGAACAATCGTTTGGACGAGTTCCGTATAAGGCATTTATTTTATTAACTATTTTTTTTAATGTCAAGGAAAATAACATAACTTAATTTCGAGCCTGCGACTTGCTATTTCCTGCTCCAACTGTGTGTCGAGGGAGTCAAGTTGCCGCCGTCGTTTCTCTGTCGACTCCTGGAGCAACTGGAGCTCTGACTTGCTCCTCCGCATCTCTCCGTGGATCTGCTCCAACTCCTCCTGACTCTTGGTGATCTGTAGGAAACGTTACAGGTGAAAGGTGAAGGTAAGTTCTTACGTAACGGTGCATCTAGTCCTTGGGACTGCTCATAGAGCCTTATACACTTCACCTCCTGGCAGATATGTTCATTTAATGTTTGACAACATTTACACTTCTGTGGGAAGCATTAAGCCATGCTGCAATTAATGCACAAAGACTGCTCATTCACACAGATGGCTAAACTAAGGCAATGTGGAGTGAACAAACTTGCCAATTTCCTTTAGTCACTACGCCACGACACTTAAAGGTACCAGAAGGACAATATAAATATGAATTCTATTACTACACAATTTGTGGTTTTGCATTTTATTAATTAATAAAACAATCAATTAAAGTATCTCATTATGCATTGACCAACCTACCTGTTGTGTCAGCGAGTTCAGTTCGCAGCGTTTTGCTGACATGATGTCATCACTCTCCTGTGCTAGAGACAGTTTCTCTCTGCGTTTGCTGTCTGCTCTTGAAATTGACTCTTCTATTTCTGACAGTCTGCAACAAAATCGGACCTGACAACTCCTAATTGTATTTTGGTCAAATTACATTAATGCAGTGCGTGCGTGCGTGCGTGCGTGCGTGCGTGCGTGCGTGCGTGCATGCATGTGAAGCACCTGCCTTTCCCACTGGTCACAATTATGCAACAAAAATCACCACAATGATGTTCAAATGTTGACTTACATGTTTTTGTGTTACATTTACTGGTCTGGTGGGATTAAATAAATACTTTCACACTGTTATTGTGATCCACGTCCTAAATGCATATTAACCTCTTCACTACAGCTAAAGTTTCTGTTCGCATTGTGCGATTCAGTCTGACTTTTTTGACTGAATTACCTTGTGTCCAATATCAGAAAACAAAAGTATGACAGATTGGTATCAGTTTTGTTAATATATCATTTGAGGGAACTATGACCGACTGTGTTTACCAAAATCCCCTCCAAGACCTGCAACACCACGTAAATTGGGGAAAAGGGGAGAACATTTGGCATGAGGCTAGAAGAAAGAAGTTGAAACTACAACAATGAAACGTTTCACTCGAGAAAAAAGGAAAGGCTCAACAAACATCGAACATAAGTCGGCGATAACTGACCATGTGGACAGAAACAACTGTGTAATAGACTGGGAGGGAGTCAGAGTGGTAGATATAGAAACAGACAGGTGTGTGCGATGGAAGGAGGCCATCTGGATTAGAAAGACAACACCTACAATCAATAGAGACGAGGGGAGGGGAATACCGACTGAGTCACATGTGGGACAGCCTGCTCCATCTGGCAAGAAGAGGAAGAACAGTTCCTGATGAAGGCCGCCGAAGGTGGTTGAAGTGTCGATTGTGAGTTAAAAATGTCTAGATGTGTAGTAAGAAAACGTTGTTATTTGATACCATATGAGGGAAGGCATAAATCTGATTCACCAACCTTTGTGAGGCTGATCTCAGTTTGATGTCTATTTGTTGAAACTCATCGTCTTTTCTCGCAATCACCTGCACAACAGAGAACATTAACTGAGACAACATCTAGAAAGTCGTTAAGTGGAACTTTGTTAATCCAGACATATTGGTCAACAGCATGTGTCTGGATTATCAAGTTTTCTGGACAAAGAAATCATGCACATAATTGGGTGCATTAATGTTTGGAAATTCTATACCTGTGAAATAGCGTCTGGATACCAAGGTTTCTGGAGTATTGGGTTTAACAAGGTTTTGCTATACAGGCGTACTACAGAACCATTACACACTGGCAGACCTGTGGTTGGTTGACATTGTAAATGACAATATATTAGGAGTATTTTTCTAATATGCACATAATTTAATCTAATTTAAACTGATGCCAAAGCATATTTTGTGTGTACGATATATTATTTCTGGCAGAGATTAGTAATAACAACTAGAGTACACTCACTAATGGAGTAAAAGACACCCATTTACAGGTGTCATCTGGAGAATTGATCATAACTCAGTTCTCTCAGATAGGAAAAATACCTTCCAGAAAAAACATGTATGTAAACAACTGTAAATGAATATATTTCACTGAAATACATCGCCAATTGGTAGATGACAAGTCAAAGGTTGAAGGAAGCGAATGAAGATAAACACATGCTAGTGGACCTTGTCACCTGGGAGGAGAGACACTTACAGAGCTCCAAAAGTCAGCATCTTAATATATAGATAATAATAAATAAGATCAACATATATTTACCATCTCAATCTCTCGTAGCATCCTCTCGTTGTCGTCCTTCCTCGTCTTCAGGTCGTTATTCTGCCTCTGCATCAGTTTCAGTTGGTCCTCGGCCCTCACGAGGTTGACCCCCGCCTCATGGGCCCGTCTCTCCAGCTCCGCACTGTCTGTGAGGGCCGCCGTGAGGGATGACTGCGCCTCCTCAAACTCATGCAGGGTTGACTTCGCCTGAACACGTTTATTATATTAGTTATATGTTTATAGTTATTAACTGCACGCTGTATCTGTTATGGCAGTCAGTTTACCACCATCAGCGATTGGAGGCGCTCAGTGACACAACTGATCTTTTTGTATTCTGCACCATTATATACGGGGTTCTGTGTATAAACTGGTACCAGCCTCAGTGCTCCTGCCAACAGGGAATTGTATATATTGCATTATGTCTGTCTTTCATTTATGTTCAGTATTATTCAATTCTAAAATTAGGACTTTACGGTCAGTCTCAGGACTGAGCCAGTGAAGTGAATAATGAGGTGACACAATTAGCGGGACACACTGGTGGTATGTGTCCATGTGTGCATACAGATATGTGTACATATCCTTCTGTGCGTGTGAGTGTGTGTGTGTGCGTGTGTGCAAAACCTGTGCATGTGTGTGCACATGTTTTTGTGTGTTCATTCACACCTATTTCAACACACTGTAAATACACCCCCTTTTTGCTACAAAGAACTATCATAAATAAACACTTTGTGTCCTACTTCTGACTATAACCTGACTAGACAGACTGAACCATGCCATCAACAACATTATTATTGTAGACAACAATAACACCCGACCCACTTAGTGAGGTCACATGACTGCTACGTGTGAGGTCACATGACTGCTACGTGTGAGGTCACATGACTGCTACGTGTGAGGTCACATGACTGTTACGTGTGAGGTCCCACCTCCTTGCGAGTTTCAATCAGGTCTTCCTCGCATTCCAGCAGAAGACGATCGGCTTCTCGAAGCTCCGCCCTTCGTTTTGCCAAGGTCGCTTCGAGACATTTAATCTCATCACTCACAAGGTCATGTCGAGGTCGCTGTGACCTTCGGTCATACTCGTAGACGTAGTCCGAGTCTTCCACGTCATAGATGGTGGTGCCATCTAGGAACTCACTGTCAAAGCAATCGTAATAGTGCATTTTAATCTTCTTTATTATAACTGTACAGCTTATTCTGCGTCACTGGACAAAGGAAAAATAACATATTTATTCTTATGTTAATTAACTTGGTACACACTTTAAAGGTGTGTATACTATGTGTGTAGTAGTGTGAATTCCAACATATGTGGCACAATACAAAATAAATATTATTATATTATTACAAGTGACATATTAGGAGTGAATGACTGGCATCTACCAAATTCTTCACTGTACTTACAGTGGAGATAATAATGTTAGACTAATCGTAAATACTTCCAAAACAAATAATTCTCATTTATGATTTGGGGCAATGCCCACAGAATAAAATTAATACAGTAGTCCCTCTCTTCAGCGGACACATATGTATCCAAGCATAAGTGTCCCAACATGGTGGGTGTCCACTCATCGGAGGGACAGGCATCTTAGTGCCATAGTTCAGATCAGTACAACGGACACATGCCCATGGTAAAGGTGTGGAAATATGGCAACGTATTGACTGATAGGAATTAAACACTATATATATATAGATATATGTTTATTATTACTGTGATGTATTAACAAACAAACAGTTGGTCATGAAGTTATATCGCCCGCCCGGCACCATCCGCCTGACTCCCTCTGTCGATCTGAGATTTTCCTCAACCGCGCACTGGTCATTCACTCACTGCCACTAGCCTACGCAATGGCATCGGCCCAGCATTGCAGTAGAATTTGCTGCGCGTACGGCAGCATTCAACCAAAAATTTCGAACAAAACATCTCCGTTACCAAAAATTTGTAATTGGTATTCTCAAACGATTTAGATATTCTTTAGCTAAAATTCTTCGTAAGTAATTCACAAGTTGACGATTTGGGCTGCCCCCTACCGACTAAAATAATAACCTGGAAATGATCAAGCGAATATTTAAATCAGTTGCTACATGCAGCGTGAACGTTAATTAAATATTAAAAACGGTAACGGGTGCAATCGTTAATTGTCTCACTTCATTTTTCATCCAATTTCGAAAGATTCATTAATGCACAAATTGTGCATTGTACTTGATAATGCGTTCCATCGTTTCATACGCTGGTAACCAGTTCATCTTTTTCAGGCACTGGTAATATTTGCCATTTGGCGTAATGTAGCATAATTGGTACACGTGTACTTGGTGTTACCGTTGACACACACCAAATTGTATGTCCGCCATTTTCTAAAAAAATTCGGCAAAAAATCTTCGAATTAATTAATACTGTCCGTCTTAGGAGGGACATATAACCAAAATATCCTCGTATGCGAGGTGTCCCCTTATCAGAGGGACATTAACATGACAAAACGGTCCGTACATTGACAAACTGTCCTGACATAGTGGGTGTCCCCTCGTCAGGGGGTCCGCTGAAGAGAGGGACTACTGTATAGGTAAAATAATTAAAAATATTTGCAAAACTGAAAATTCTCATTTCAAAGTCCACAAAATAACATTAATACAGATAAAACAATGACAAATATTTTTAATATCTAAAATTCTCATTTCAAATATGGGGTAGCATCTACTATAAAAAATCTTTGACCCAATTCATGAACTCCCTCCCACCTCCGCCTCTCTAGAGAGAAACCTCCCTCCCACCTCCTCTTCTCTAGAGAAACCTCCCTCCCACCTCCTCTCCTATATAGAGAAACCTCTCTCCCATGCCCTCTCTAAAGAGAAACCTCCCTCCCACCTCCTCCTCTCTAGAAAGAAACCACCCTCCCACCTGCTCCTCTCTAGAGAGAAACCTCCCTTCCACCTCCTTCTCTCTAGAGAGGAACCTCCCTCCCACCCCCTCCTCTATAGAGAAATCTCCCTCCCACCTCCTCCTCTCTAGAGAGAAACTTCCCTCCCACCTCCTCCTCTCTATAGAAAAACCTCCCTCCCACCTCCTCTTCTCTAGAGAAAAACCTCCCTCCCACCTCCTCTTCTCTAGAGAAACCTCCCTCCCACCTCCTCTCCTATATAGAGAAACCTCTCTCCCACGCCCTCTCTAAAGAGAAACCACCCTCCCACCTGCTCCTCTCTAGAGAGAAACCTCCCTTCCACCTACTTCTTTCTAGAGAGGAACCTCCCTCCCACCTCCTCCTCTCGAGAAACCTCCCTCCCACCTCCTCCTCTCGAGAAACCTCCCTCCCACCTCCTCCTCTGTGGCCGTGTCTTCTTGTTGCTCCTCCTTAGCTCCTTGAGTTCCCTCGCTGCATCTTCCCTCTTCCCCAGTAAGTCCCTCTCCACCTCCCTCATGTGGTGCAGCTGGGACTTCTGACGTCCCACCGCCAGGTTTAGAGCCTCCAGCTCCGCACGACGGTCCTACAACAACACATTCAGTGGTCCTACAACAACACTCAATGGTCCTACAACAACACAGTCAGTGGTCATACAACAACAGTCAATGGTTCTACAACAACAGTCAATGGTCCTACTACAACAACAGTCAATGGTCCTACTACAACAACTGCCAATGGTCCTACAACACCTACAGCAACAGTCAGTGGTCCTACAACAACACATTCAATGGTCCTACAACACAGTCAGTGGTCCTACAACAACACATTCAGTGGTCCTACAACAACACAGCCCAATGTCCCTACAACAACAGTGAATGGTCTTACAACAGTGAGTGGCCCTACAACAATACAGTTAATGGTCCTACAACAACACAGTCAATGGTCCTACAACAACATAGTCAATGGTCCTGTAACAACACAGTCAATGGTCCCACAACAACTGTCAATGGTACTACAACAACACAGTCAGTGGTCTTACAACAACTCAGTCGATGGTCCTACAACAACAGTCAGTGGCTCTTTAAAGTCGATTTCACCCTTTAAGAGTGATACTGTATACTGCAAACTGTCAACACGAGGACATGCGACTGGGACACTGTCACCGGGTGTGTCACGGCAATATTGTCTTCTCATATAGCGGTGGTCTTTTGCATTTTGACAAACCTATTTCACTTTAACAATGTATTCTGTTCCGTGATGCATTTTCCTTACGAGTTCATTGTCTCAGTGACACAGTCCTGGGTGCATAGCTTCATCATATGGGTCATATTACATTCTATAAACAATATTTATTTCAACTTCTTAGCTGTCCACATATGTTTTAATACCAACAAAGTTTTAATGATTGCCTGATCGCAACACCCTTAGTCCATACATATTGGAAATCATTAACAGCTGTGCACGATTACACAGAACTGTCACACTGACATGCATAAACAGAGCATGACCAAATTGTATTTTTAAACTCTGGGTGTTTAAATCAAATTTGAGCTGTCAAGGGGTTACAATAAAATCAATATCAATCAAAGGTGTCAGAGAGCAGACATTTTTTGTAAATAGTGAATTTGTATTACTTGCACAATGATGATAGGTTTTTAAAATTATAAACACTTCTGCATGCAGTTAACGTAACTAACTCCTACATAGCCAAATCAAACATCATGTGAAAGACGTTTTGCTTTTATTTGTCTAAATATTTAAATGTGTAGTATCTTCAATAGATAAATACGTTATCATATCTAAAAAACTAAAATTATCATAATTTATTGCAAAGTTACCATGACTCACAGCGGTTTCTCTCATATTGTCACGCACCTTGAGATCCACTTTCAGTCTCTTTAGAGCTCTTCTTTCAATATCATCAACAAACAAAACATGACGACTGTCTTCACTGCTGGAAGCTGACACCTCCTGAAGTAACAATGACACTAACATTTTACACTGCAGAATACATATTATTACTCTATTTAATTAGATTTTAATCAGAATAATCTTCCTTTCAAGCAATTTTTTACACAAAAAACAAGAACATATTCACAGAATAAATACAGAATAATGTTATTAAAACATAATTTTAGTGTATAATACATTATAAATAGCACAATTTTTAACATTCAAAGGTGTATAAAGTTGAGAAAATATGAAAACACACAGTTGTGTAGTAGATTAAAAAACACATACCCCATACTGGCCTAGCTGAGACTTCTGAGAGCGGATTATCTCCTGTAGCTTATTTACATAATCCTCCTGCAGAAAAACAATATTTCATCAACTCTGTGACTTCTTTATAGATACTACTAGTATCCTCTGGAAAGATTCAAACTACACCCGAACAAGAAATAGAGGGAATTTGGGTGCCTAGGTATATTTTGTATGTTATAAATGTGTCTCATGGACATTTATGGATTCTAGGTTTCACTAATCTAATTAATCACGTTATATTTTATATGTTAATCTTTATTGCTGAAGTATTTATTTACCACAAGAAATTGTACAAAACAGAAATTGGATAAGCCAATAAAATAACCCGAGAAGGTAAATTTCCCATTCAAATGTGTAGATTTATTGGTCTTTCAAAGCCATAAAACAGTCTTTATATATCGTAAAGCTAGTGTAGTTTAATTCATAGCAAATGTATGTATTTTCAAAAATATTAACAAGTGAAACAAGATCTTAGTAATTTAGTATGGACATAATTTTTAGTATGGATATTATTTTTAACAAACCAATATTGTATAAATACACACAAATTCAGTGTTGCCATGTCTGCATTGTCTTGTAAAACAGTCATTCAGTAATGCAATGAAAATCATCATCCATATACTTTAACAAACCATGGCTAAGTCTATAAAAAAGATATTCAAGATGATTTAAGATAAAGTTAAAAGCGTAACAAAAGTAAGTCTACGTGAGGTACTTACGAGGTCGTGGTGTTGAGGTACGTTGCACACAAGTCCCTCCTGCAAGTCTTCCTCTGTCTCGTTCTGCCTCCCTCTCTCACTCCTCACCTTCTTCAGGATCCCCTTCACTGGCCTCATCCCTGCTGCATGCTCTGTCATTCAACATACCCCGTCAGTGTTGTCAGCAAGTAATTGTGTCACAATGTTATCTCGTCAGCAAGATGTCAAGTCAGCAAGTTTTTTTTCAGCAAGTTATTTCGTAGACATGTTATCTAAAGTAGTACTCTAAAGGCTGCATGGTGCAATTGTCAGCACAAGATGTCTGACCATGTTTTGTAATCGTATGGTAATGTTGGGTGCCATTTCTGGACCTACACAATCTACAGATTATACTGTGCAATCCTCGGATAGGTGAAGATCTGTAGATTGTGCACAAATCTGCAGATGAGTTTGCTTGATTTGTGCAACCTGCAGATTGTGCAGACGGCGTTACAACAATCACACTAATATATCCCCGGGCAGCATCAGGTTATCGAACGTCTAGTGCCACATAAAATTAACCATGTCTTACACAACGCGCAACCAATGAATATGTGCCATCTGCCAATCACAAAGATGTTAGGCTCACTTGCATGTGGGGACATAATCCGTGGATCGTCGTATATCCCAAGAATGCGCAGCACAATCTGTAAACTGATAGATCTAGCAAATGTGCCCAACAATAACACCGATTATGACTCAGTGTTTGTCGAGGTTGACGATGAGGCTTACCTGCAGCGGGACTGATGGGTGTGCTAAACATCACCGGCTATGTGGTCCTGCTATCTGGTGTTGACTGCATGAACACCTGTCCGGGGCCGGCGATGGGCGTGGTGGTGGGGGTGGACACCAGGTACTGACCCCCCGGACTGACGGGGGACACAAACGTCACCCCTGCTCCCTGGGATACACTCCCCTGCTGGAGGACTTGGCTGGGATCATGGATCGCTCCCGAGGTTGGGGGAATCATAAACCCCCCGGGTGCCTGGACATAAGTAGGCTGTTGATTCTGGGGGAATTGTTGTTGATTTTGCAGGAATGGCTGTTGATTTTGCTGGTATTGCTGATGATTCTGTTGGATTGGTACACCATTTTGCTGTGGAATATCACCCTGGACATTACCGCCTTGACCTGCACACAAGGAAAGCAAAGATCAAGTAAGTTGAAGCTATATACATCTGGGGCACCTTTTATTAAGGTACAACTTTGATACCTTCCATTCTAATTTTGTCATAAACACCAGAAGGTATTATAAAGATTTAACAGGATTATTTTTACACGTAGATTGCTTCTGGATTCACTTAGATTCAGTTTGTAAAATAATGACATTCTGGTTAGTTGTAGTGCAAAATTTATAATCTATGCATTCCTCGCATAGGTTTCATATTGTTTAAAATCAATATGTGGTGTAGGACATCAAAGATCTAAAACGGCTTTCAAAACCACACTCAAGTGACGTAATATCCACTGGATTCAACTGATGTGACTTGGTTGCTGAGACATTACTCAATACACTGCCCAGTTCTCATATCACAGTAGTGTCAATGTGCATTAATACATGTTCCACTTGATAGGTGGTGCCATTGTATCAATTTATTTACCCCATGTTGCCCCCCACCCACACATTAAGGGACTGCAAACTGATGTGAGCACCTCCAATTTCTACATAAATATTATTTTTTTAAATCCAATTATATCATGCAAATATTACAAGATGGCTATGCAAGACAGTGAGCAATATATATGTAAAAAAATTGCATTTTTTATTTTTACAGTGCAATCTAATTTACAAGTTATAAAATATTATATAAAAGTCAACCCACCTCCATTAGACATGAAACCGAACTGTGTGCCAGCAGTTGTGCCTTGAGGCATCATCTGGTCGTATCCTGGGGCTGCTACAAGTCCTGGCTGGTCAAACCCTACCTGACCTACATCGGTCACATCCACGCCATACTGCTGGTCAATCGGGGTGACCACCTGGCCCCCCGCCCCATAGAAAGTGGGCACTGGCCTGCCAGAGATGGAGCTGGGAGGAGGGATATAGACGGGCTGGTCCAGGTAGGGTGGTGCTGCCTGGATAGAGGGAACAAGGAAATGTTTGGATAACGCTGTGTTGATGTTTCAGTGCTGAAGATATTATAAAGTAGGGCTAATGGAGTGCACATGCATGAGTGTGTGTGTGTGTGTGTGTGTGTGTGTGTGTGTGTGTGTGTGTGTGTGTGTGTGTGTGTGTGTGTGTGTGTGTGTGTGTGTGTGTGTGTGTGTGTGTGTGTGAATGTGCATGAATGCATGATATACCGACAAATGCACTTGAATACATGTGCAATGCATGGCTGTACATATCCGAAAGGATAGAAATGTAAAAGTACAATTTATAATAAATAAGTATTTTTTAGCCCCATGCAACACCTACTGTACAAATATTAGTTGAAAGCACAAATATATCAATATAGTATATTAGTATATCAAATTACATTTAATTACACAAAATATTCAAATGATAAGCCACAACATAAACAATGAAGAGATTAACAGACTATACATATATGCACACAAATATGCATACACACTTCAATATACACATTACTGGAACAATCATGTTACGTTAACCCCATTTAAAACAAAAACTGTGAAATTACATCATTGTATTTCATGTCACCTGCAACATATGTACTGCAAACTTGTGGCAAACAGACCTCATTCTGATGGTATGCTGCGCTGTCAAAGTATCCGTCAAATGGTGGCGCCACCTGATGGCCACGAACACTCTGAAAGTGAGGCTGTTGTTGAGCCAGTCGGTCTCTCATGACGGCGTTGTCTCTCTCTAGTGCTGCGAGGTGGTCTTCATTGCCGTGTGGATCTGGTTATGACAAGGAAACAGTAGTGAGAGCTCACAGCATGGAGTCGGTGACAGTAGCTGTACATTCATTCTGGCCCCATCAGTTAGTCGAGCTCAGTACTACAGCGTAATATGCTGGGATTCATCTCCCACCCAATACAAACCCAAAGTGAACTAAGGAGGTAGGACTTCCCCAGGTTTGACAGTCCTATAGTTTCCTTTGTCCATTTTTTTAGCATTATCTAATGGGTGATTTGTATAAGCACTATCTTCTCAACACTGCCTATAGCTGTGGAAATAATGCAGTTTTAGCATCGTTATAACTGCTCACCATTAGATTTGTCTCAGTTTTTCAGCACGACACTGAAACACTTAATAGCCTAAAATAGCTGAAACTCCTCTGACATAGTCTGGCACTGTCGAAACTCTTTACAACATGAAATTGTTAAAACTCCTCGAAGCCGAACATTGTTGAAACTCTTGACAGTCTGACATTATTGAAACTACTCACAGTCTGACATTGTTGAAACTCCTAAGTCTTATACTGTTGAAACTCATCACAGTCTGACATTGT
Organism: Escarpia spicata; assembly: GCA_963995525.1. NCBI lineage: Eukaryota > Metazoa > Annelida > Polychaeta > Sabellida > Siboglinidae > Escarpia > Escarpia spicata. The sequence goes on along the minus strand of OZ023217.1, from coordinate 30,699,108 downwards.
TGAAACTCCTCAGTCTGACATTATTGAAACTCCTCACTGTCTACCATTGTTGAAACTCCCCCGTCTGACATTGTTGAAACTCCTCAGTCTGACACTGCTGAAACTTCTGTCTGACACTATTAAAACTCCCCAGTCTGACATTGTCGAAACTCCTCAGTCTGGTATAGTTGAAACTCCTCACAGTCTGACACTGATGAAACTCCCCAGTCTGACATTGTTGAACCTCCCCAGTCAGACATTGTTGAAACTCCTTAGTCTGACATTGTTAAAACCCTTAACAGTCTGATATTGTTGAAACTCCTCACAGTCTGACACTGTTGAAACTCCTCAGTCTGACATTGTTGGAACTCCTCAGTCTGACATTGTTGAAACTCCTTACAGTCTGACATTGTTGAAACTCTTCAGGTCTGACATTGTTGAAACTCCCAGCAGTCTGAGAATTTCGAAAATCCTCACAACCTGACACAGTTGCAAGTCCCCACAATCTGTGATTGTTAAAACTCCTCAAAGCCTTACTTTTTTTTGGAAACTCCTTACTGATGCTGTTGAAACCCTGGACACAGTCTACTTACATCTATTCAGAAAATACAATGTGATTGACCATCATTCGATGACTAAAACGCAGAGATCCACCTACATGTTGCACAGCGTACAGGAAGGGTCCAACTCTGCCCACGGTGCCAAGGACATTGATCTATTTAATTATCTGTGCCACAAAGGAAACATCTTGGCTAATTCAACGCAGAAGCAGATGTTACAAGATGGGCAATCAATAGCATCATATATAATTTACAACTGATGACTTATTGGATTTAACGCAGCTTCTAATGCACATTGACTGGATTAAGTGTGGGTCTGTCTCTTATTCTCCTGGATGTGTCAAAGTGGCAACTAATAATTTTTAAATTGCATAAATAATTATAAAAAAATATGTTTTCTGATTAATAATCATATTCCATGATGATAATACACTGCCAAAGTGATACATGTATAAATATTTCAATTTATTGAAGTGACATATCTAACAAATCTGTAGATAAATACAAATGGATGGGCATTGAGAGAGCTGAAACACACAAGGAGCTAATACATAAAATATCCACAAAATAATAATCAATAAAATATCCACAAAATAATAATCAATAAAATATCCACAAAATAATATTACACTATTCGGTCATTTTGCAAGGAGACAACTTGGAGGACTTACTGGTCAAGAATTAAGGGGCGAAGGTCGACAGAAATCAAGAATGACCGAATCAATAACATCTACACTGGCACCGTGTATAGAGGAAGTGAGTCAAGTGGCCTAAGACTGACCAAGTTGGAAACAAATGGTGAACGACCATTGTTAAAATGGTAAAATGGTAAATGCTTGATAAATGAGCAAACATGCCAGTAGTGTCAATTCATTTAATACAAGGCCTACCTGGTAGCTGTATGGCCTACAATGACACTAACAGCATACATGTGAAACTGAGAACACTGATTCAATGAATTACATATGATTTATTTTAATCATATGTAATTCATTGAATCAGTGTTCTCAGTTACACATGTGTACTTATTTATTAATTTATTTATTGCGTTCTTAAATAGCGAACAACACAAGAGAATTTCCCCATGAGGGACAATAAAGGTATTTTGAATTTGAATTGAATGGCCTACCTGGTAGCTGTGTGGTCTACAATGACACTAATGGCCTACCTGGTAGCTGTGCAGTCTACAATGACACTAATGGCCTACCTGGTAGCTGTGTGGTCTACAATGACACTAATGACCTACCTGGTAGCCGTGTGGTCTACAATGACACTAATGGCCTACCTGGTAGCTGTGTGGTCTAACAATGACATTAATGGCCTACCTGGTAGCTGTGCGGTCTACAATGACACTAATGGTCTACCTGGTAGCTGTGTGGTCTACAATGACACTAATGGCCTACCTGGTAGCTGTATGGTCTACAATGACACTAATGGCCTACCTGGTAGCTGTGCAGTCTACAATAACACTAATGGCCTACCTGGTAGCTGTGCAGTCTACAATGACACTGATGGCCTACCCGGTGGCACTGATGCCTACAATAACACTAAGGCATAACTGGTAGCAGCAATGAGGCTTACAATGACACTAAGGCCTAACTGGTAGCTGTGAGGCCTTCAATGACACTATGGCCTACCTGGTAGCTGAGTGGCCTACAATGACACTAACAGCCTACCTTGTAGCAGTGAGTCATACAATGATACTAATGCCTACCTGGTAGCTGTGAGGCATACAATGACACTAATGTCTACCTAGTAGCTGTTAGGCCTACAATGACACTACAGCCTACCTGGTATCTGTGTGGCCTATAATGACACTAATGGCCTAACTGGTAGCTGTGTGGCTTACAATGACACTAACTGCCTACCTGGTAGCTGTGAGGCCTACAATGAAACTAGCGGCCTACCTGGTAGCTGTGAGGCCTACAATTACACTAACGGCCCACCTGGTAGCTGTGTGGCCTACAATTGCACTAACAGCCTACCTGGTACTTGTGTGGCCTACAATGACACTAACAGCACACCTAGTAGTTGTGTGGCCTACAATGACACTAACAGCACACCTAGTAGTTGTGTGGCCTACAATGACACTAACAGTCTATCTGGTAGCTGTGAGGCCTACAATTACACTAACGGCCTACCTGGTAGCTGTGTGGCCTACAATTGCACTAACAGCCTACCTGGTAGTTGTGTGGCCTACAATGACACTAACAGCACACCTAGTAGTTGTGTGGCCTACAATGACACTAACAGCACACCTAGTTGTTGTGTGGCCTACAATGACACTAACAGCCTATCTGGTAGCTGTGAGGCCTACAATTACACTAACAGCCTATCTGGTAGCTGTGAGGCCTACAATTACACTAATGGCCTACCTGGTAGCTGTGAGGCGAGATCTCCAACGACATCATTCAGATGAAGTATCTCTGAGCGTTGTTCTTCGAGTACATCATAAAGTTTGTCGATCTTGTCACGGCCAGCTGAAACACAAACACTCTGTTTGAACGGGGCTGTGTAATTCATGGCACACATCAGACCATCAGTACACAGGACTGTTTTATTTGTGCAACTTTTCTCTTGTGAAAAAATATGTCTATCAATATTTTCACAACCAACCACAGCAATAATGGAATTGTCATGTTTCTTTCAAATTACATTAATTTATTGCAATATGTTTTCATTGATAGACCAACATAATTACATCTTCATCACATACATGGAGTTTTACATAGGTTTATTCAATATAAATTCACAAACATAGCAGAATAATATTCGGACAATTGCTTCACGAGAATGAAACAATAACGTTAAAGAACGTTCCCTAATCCACAGAAACGATGACGTCACAAGTGCAACATGAGACACCGTGTTTGAGCACGACTCACCGACGGTCTGGCGAGAACCCTCTTGCCCCTCCATGAGGGCACGGTTGTGGTCTTGAAGTCTTGACTGTAGGAACTCAATGTGTTCCTGAGCACGAGCGAGATCCTTTGCTGCCTGGTGCAACCTCGGGTCACCGTTTCTCCCCTACAACAGGTGGCGCCACTGTTGTCAATCACCACGATTAAAGCTGCGTCCTCGATTTCATTTTTGTTCCACTTTAGACACATTTTGCAAAAATGTAATCTCCTTAGTGTCAATTATGATATTATGACACCAACTGGATCCATTGGCTGACACCGGAGCCATGCCTTACATTCTACAACACTGACCTGTCTCCCACTGGATCTATTGGCTGACACCGGAGCCATGCCTTACATTCTACAACACTGACCTGTCTCCCACTGGATCCATTGGCCGACACCTGAGCCAAGCCATACATTCTACAACACTGACCTGTCTCCCACTGGATCTATTGGCTGACACCAGAGCCATGCCTTACATTCTACAACACTGACCTGTCTCCCACTGGATCTATTGGCTGACACCGGAGCCATGCCTTACATTCTACAACACTGACCTGTCTCCCACTGGATCTATTGGCTGACACCGGAGCCATGCCTTACATTCTACAACACTGACCTGTCTCCCACTGGATCTATTGGCTGACACCTGAGCCATGCCTTACATTCTACAACACTGACCTGTCTCCCACTGGATCCATTGGCTGACACCTGAGCCATGCCTTACATTCTACAACACTGACCTGTCTCCCACTGGATCTATTGGCCGACACCGGAGCCATGCCTTACATTCTACAACACTGACCTGTCTCCCACTGGATCTATTGGCTGACACCGGAGCCATGCCTTACATTCTACAACACTGACCTGTCTCCCACTGGATCCATTGGCTGACACCTGAGCCATGCCTTACATTCTACAACACTGACCTGTCTCCCACTGGATCTATTGGCTGACACCAGAGCCATGCCTTACATTCTACAACACTGACCTGTCTCCCACTGGTTCCATTGGCTGACACCTGAGCCATGCCTTACATTCTACAACACTGACCTGTCTCCCACTGGATCTATTGGCTGACACCGGAGCCATGCCTTACATTCTACAACACTGACCTGTCTCCCACTGGATCTATTGGCTGACACCAGAGCCATGCCTTACATTCTACAACACTGACCTGTCTCCCACTGGATCTATTGGCCGACACCGGAGCCATGCCTTACATTCTACAACACTGACCTGTCTCCCACTGGATCCACTGGCTGACACCAGAGCCATACCTTACATTCTACAACACTGACCTGTCTCCCACTGGATCAATTGGCTGACACCTGAGCCATGCCTTACATTCTACAACACTGACCTGTCTCCCACTGGATCTATTGGCCGACACCGGAGCCATGCCTTACATTCTACAACACTGACCTGTCTCCCACTGGATCTATTGGCTGACACCGGAGCCATGCCTTACATTCTACAACACTGACCTGTCTCCCACTGGATCTATTGGCCGACACCGGAGCCATGCCTTCCATTCTACAACACTGACCTGTCTCCCAATGGATCTATTGGCTGACACCTGAGCCATGCCTTGCATTCTACAACACTGACCTGTCTCCCACTGGATCCACTGGCTGACACCTGAGCCATGCCTTACATTCTACAACACTGACCTGTCTCCCACTGGATCCATTGGCTGACACCTGAGCCATGCCTTACATTCTACAACACTGACCTGTCTCCCACTGGATCCACTGGCTGACACCTGAGCCATGCCTTACATTCTACAACACTGACCTGTCTCCCAATGGATCTATTGGCTGACACCTGAGCCAAGCCTTACATTCTACAACACTGACCTGTCTCCCACTGGATCCACTGGCTGACACCTGAGCCATGCCTTACATTCTACAACACTGACCTGTCTCCCACTGGATCCATTGGCTGACACCTGAGCCATGCCTTACATTCTACAACACTGACCTGTCTCCCACTGGATCCACTGGCTGACACCTGAGCCATGCCTTACATTCTACAACACTGACCTGTCTCCCACTGGATCCATTGGCTGACACCTGAGCCATGCCTTACATTCTACAACACTGACCTGTCTCCCACTGGATCCATTGGCTGACACCGGAGCCATGCCTTACATTCTACAACACTGACCTGTCTCCCACTGGATCCATTGGCTGACACCTGAGCCATGCCTTACATTCTACAACACTGACCTGTCTCCCACTGGATCCATTGGCTGACACCTGAGCCATGCCTTACATTCTACAACACTGACCTGTCTCCCACTGGATCCACTGGCTGACACCTGAGCTATGCCTTACATTCTACAACACTGACCTGTCTCCCACTGGATCCATTGGCTGACACCTGAGCCGTGCCTTACATTCTACAACACTGACCTGTCTCCCACTGGATCCACTGGCTGACACCTGAGCCATGCCTTACATTCTACAACACTGACCTGTCTCCCACTGGATCCACTGGCTGACACCTGAGCCATGCCTTACATTCTACAACACTGACCTGTCTCCCACTGGATCCATTGGCTGACACCTGAGCCATGCCTTACATTCTACAACACTGACCTATCTCCCACTGGATCCATTGGCTGACACCGGAGCCATGCCTTACATTCTACAACACTGACCTGTCTCCCACTGGATCCATTGGCTGACACCTGAGCCATGCCTTACATTCTACAACACTGACCTGTCTCCCACTGGATCCATTGGCTGACACCTGAGCCATGCCTTACATTCTAAAACACTGACCTGTCTCCCACTGGATCCACTGGCTGACACCTGAGCTATGCCTTACATTCTACAACACTGACCTGTCTCCCACTGGATCCATTGGCTGACACCTGAGCCATGCCTTACATTCTACAACACTGACCTGTCTCCCACTGGATCCACTGCCTGACACCGGAGCCATGCCTTACATTCTACAACACTGACCTGTCTCCCACTGGATCTATTGGCCGACACCGGAGCCATGCCTTACATTCTACAACACTGACCTGTCTCCCACTGGATCCACTGGCTGACACCAGAGCCATACCTTACATTCTACAACACTGACCTGTCTCCCACAGGATCCATTGGCTGACACCTGAGCCATGCCTTACATTCTACAACACTGACCTGTCTCCCACTGGATCCACTGCCTGACACCGGAGCCATGCCTTACATTCTACAACACTGACCTGTCTCCCACAGGATCCATTGGCTGACACCTGAGCCATGCCTTACATTCTACAACACTGACCTGTCTCCCACTGGATCTATTGGCCGACACCGGAGCCATGCCTTACATTCTACAACACTGACCTGTCTCCCACTGGATCCATTGGCTGACACCTGAGCCATGCCTTACATTCTACAACACTGACCTGTCTCCCACTGGATCCACTGGCTGACACCTGACCCATGCCTTACATTCTACAACACTGACCTGTCTCCCACGGGATCCACTGGCTGACACCGGAGCCATGCCTGTGCCCATACTACTCCGAGTCTTCTCACTGGCGCGGCGACTGGCGATCATGTCTAATAGTTTCTCTGCTGTCTTCTCAGCCTGGGTCACCTGAACAAAAAGGCAAACATCAACAGAAAGGTAAACATCAACAGAAAGGTAAACATCAACAGCAGTGACTTCAGTTCCATTTCTTACATTTCTAGTTCAGATTCAGCACATTATGTTTACATGCAATAAATAAGGCTTTTCCATAATTCGTCCTTAACACCTTATTATAATTATAATACATTACATTTGCATAGCACTACGTATCTGGATATAAAAACCTGTTCAGAGGCGCTTAAAATATAATCACTATAATAAAATTTTAAAAGAATAATAAAGATATAACACAGAATTTAAATATACATTTGTAAACGAAAAAACTTATGTAAAATAAGATCTTGGCTAAATACTGACTAGACTTAACTAACTACAACTAAACTGGTCACTGTGTTAAAATCAATCATGTAAATAACTAATTAAAATTGCAATACAAAATATACCATGTTAGTGACGACATGGTACTTGATTTACAAACTCTAATCCCGAGTAAGTCTCTCTTCAGAGAGCTTACATTTGACTCAAATGCTAAGACTTAAATACTGATTAACACAGCTACTAAGAATTACAATTACAACCAAAGATTGGGACTAATAAAAATAAAACAATAACAAATTGCTAACACTTGATTAAACAAAACTTAACTAGACAAACCAAAGCATAGAGAAACTGAATAACCGAAATGAAACAAACTTTCTCCATAGCATGTTTGTTCTTTCCGCCAAGAAGTTTTCGTAGTTCCTCGATCTCTCGCTGTAGTTCGTCAAACAGATCCTGTTCGTCTGGGGTCATTAACTGGTACATCTGGTGTCGCTTCTCCGACCACTGCGACGACAGCACTGTTGACGTGTCATCAGATGTCGTGGTGCCTGACGTCGTTGTTGACAGTGACGTGGCACTACCGGAACTTGTCGTCTTACTCGGCTGAAGCAGACGCACCGGGATCGGCCTCTCTTGTGCTGCCACCTGGTGGCCAGAAATGTACAAATATGTATGATGTCGTTTTCATAATTGTGTTTGAAGGTCGTGAAGATAAGAGAGAAGGAAGGTAATGGAACTGAGAGGAGAGATTGGCATAACAAAATCTAAAGATGAATGTAGTCAGAAGAGAATGAGATAGACTGGACACGTGCAAAGAATGAGTGAAGACAGACTGTCAAAAAGAGCATGGAAAGGAGAAGATAGTGACAAACGAAGAGATGGAATGACAGCATGAAAACGGACCTTAGTAGGGCAGGTGCGAACAGCCAAGAATGGAAGGTCATTGCGGAGAGAGAGAGAGATGGAGGGAAACAAGAAGAAGAATTTACTGAGTGACATGGACCCAACCCCGCAAGGGAGCAAAGGGACGAAGAAGAAGTCATGATGATAATTATAACTAAGCATCATGAAGACTAACATGTACACAGACGCATGTAAAGTGAACATTAATCAGTCGTGATTTATAGTTACAGAATGCAAAATTGTGGCTAGCGATAATTGTATTTTTTAACGTGTGTTTAACTGCTCAGATTAATTCTACAAGTTTACCGATGTGCCAATATCTTCATCAGTCAGAAACAGGATTGATAATAATTTTAACTTGAAGACATTTCCAACTGTGTTTTATAATCATATATTAAATGCATAACAGGTATTTTGTTGATCTATAACTTATTACTAACCCGTTCACGCTGTAGTTGTGCGCGCAGTCTGTCAATCTCTGCCTTCATCCTACCAGTCTCTCTCCGTTCCTCCTCGATCTAAACACACCACAGTACAGTGAACACAGCAGAGTACAGTGAACACACCACAGTACAGTGAACACACCACAGTACAGTGAACACACCAGAATACAGTGAACACACCAGAGTACAGTACACACCACAGTATGTAAATACACCACAGTACAGTACAAATACAACAGTACAGTACACACAACACAGAACTGTGAACACCAAAGAACAGTAAACACACAACAGTACAATAAACACACCACAGTACAGTAAACACACCACAGTACAGTACACAGAACAATAAACACACCACAGTACAGTATATACACCTCAGTACAGTAAATGCACCACAGTACAATACATGCACCACAAAACAGAAAACACACCATAGTACAGTAAACACACCACTGTACAATAGACATACGACAGTACAGTACACACACACAGTACTGCGAACACCAAAGAACAGTAAACACACCACAGTACAACAAACACCACAGTACAGTAAACACACCATACTACAGTAAACACACCATGTGACAGTAAACACCACAGTTCAAATAACAAATAACATTTGTGCAAATAACAAATGCAAATAATAATAAAGCATTAACAGAACAAATTTCACCACTTTCCATCTGAGTTCTCAGGAACATGAAAGCATCAAAGGTGAGGATGAAGCAGACACGTACCAGCGCCTGTATGACGCCTTCAGCCATGAGCCGCTCCTGCGTACGAGACTCAGTGTACTTGTCTTGCATCGCATGAACGGCTGCCTCCGCCTGGAACACAAGGTCATCTCAAGGTCAACACAAGATCAACACAAGGTCATCTCAAGGTCAATGGTAATGCGACAATCCACCCAAAATTTCATTTTAAAGCCAATTCGAAGGATGGAAGATTGTGATATAATAGTAGAAATCTTGCAAGAAAAGAGGTTCTCAGCAATAGGTACTTTTGATCAAATGCATTTGTTTCTATATAAATTAATATTAAACAAAATGTTTAAACTACATGAAGTCTAACATCTTAATTTTGTTAATATAATTTGAGCACTATTATCTGTCTATGATATATATCAAATTAGCCGTTCACTATAAACGTAGACAGGATATTTGAGCTCAAAACATTCAAAATAAAAAATTTTCAGAAATAACTGAAGGTTATTAATACATTTGGGCAGCCGAGATTTTAGAACAGACTGGAACCTCCCTATTAAGGTCACCATAAGGACTGACCAAAATAACCTGAATAGCAAGGTGACCTTATTAGCGTTTTTTATACTTTACTCTTATCAAAATAATTTGGGACTGTCATAGGGTGATTTTAATTGCAAGGTGGCTGTATTACTGAGGTGAACATGACAATAATTCTTGAGCTGATTTCACAATAAAAAATCAGATTCTGTGCTAATACAACTGCATACATACGACACGTTACATAAATAAGAATGTCACCTACACTGTCACGTTCTGTGTGAGCACGGTCGACTTCCCGCACACTCTTGTCGAGTTCCTGCTGCAACTTGCCCTGCAGCTCCACCAATGCCTCCCCCACGGGATCATCCTCCCCAACCTGGACCCCCAGCTCCCCCGTCTGAAACACCCAACATCACATCTCCAGGGGTCATAGGTCACACTCTTATTTTATGTGTAGCAATTCCACAGAAATATAACTGCCGCAAAAATAATGGCAATGTTAAAACAGAGTGATGACACACAGAAAGCTACCAATAATTAGAATAAATATAAGATAACTTCTTTTGTGCCTTAATCCTTGGAAACCAAGCTGTGGTGCATCAAAACGAAAGGGTTGATCAAACTCAAAAATCGATAAGTAGCAATCAAGTTGTCAACAGATGGGTGGATATGTCAGGAAGCTATGGTGGATATGCAAGACTATAAAGGTAAGTTTTTAAATGATGACAGAATTGTGTAACATTTTCGACTGGTCTAACACTAAGAGGGAGCAGAATCGATGCGGCACCGGGAAGAGCCCAAGCTGCAATGTTACTATTAATCCTAGGAACAAAAATCAAATGAGATTGAAGCTGCAGTGCTGTACACATAGTTCCATCTCTAGCCATGTCGGCCTCACCAAATATCACTATTGCATTAGTCCCTCCATACAGAACGAATGCACACACTTTGGGCCTGTGGTGCATGGTATCAATCTTGTTTTCAACATCTACCACAATACTGGCATCAAGATGTCATAATTAAAATATTACGATGACGAAGTGTCTGGCGACTGGTGTTGGTGTGGCTATTTGACCCCTTCAGCTTACCTGCCCAGTACACAGGGTACGGGTGAACGCCCCCAGTCGCTGTCTCAGGTCCTCTGGGTTCACGCTCTGGTCCGTTTGGTCCTTGAGCTTCTGCTGGAGACTGTAGACCTGGTCCTGCAGTCTCGCGTTGGCTCTCTAAAACACATCTCAACGATACAATGCAAGTATCACTTCTGCACTGCCATTTACAAGTGTCAGCCACAGTAGGAGGACTGTGGCTGGGCTCAACATCCCGTTTCTCAATGTTTTAGGGGTCAAACTTACACCATTTTTGAGTCTCATGCCTGCAGATGAGCTTGCTTTTTTTTTAAATTTTATCAAGCCTGGTTACATCATGCTTAGACACATTTCCTCCCAGCAAACACAGGCACAAAAGAGAGCACTAGCTACTACTCTGGTAGAACTTGCGTAACGTCTCCTACTAGTAGCTACCTGTATATCGGCCAGTCTGCGGTGTAGTTACCTGTATGTCAGCCAGTGTGCGGTGTAGTTACCTGTATGCCAGCCAGTGTGCGGTGTAGTTACCTGTATGTCGGCCAGTGTGTGGTGTAGTTACCTGTATGTTGGCCAGAGTGCGGTGTAGTTACCTGTATGTCGGTCAGTGTGCAGTGTAGTTACCTGTATGTCGGCCAGTGTGCGGTGTAGTTACCTGTATGTTGGCCAGTGTGTGGTGTAGTTACCTGTATGTCGGCCAGTGTGTGGTGTAGTTACCTCTATGTTGGCCAGTGTGTGGTGCAGTTACCTGTATGTCGGTCAGTGTGCAGTGTAGTTACCTGTATGTCGGCCAGTGTGCGGTGTAGTTACCTGTATGTCGGTCAGTCTGTGGTGTAGTTACCTGTATGTTGGCCAGTGTGTGGTGTAGTTACCTGTATGTTGGTCAGTCTGTGGTGTAATTACCTCTATGTTGGCCAGTGTGCGGTGTAGTTACCTGTATGTCAGCCAGTGTGCGGTGTAGTTACCTGTATGTCAGCCAGTGTGCGGTGTAGTTACCTGTATGTCAGCCAGTGTGCAGTGTAGTTACCTTTATGTCGGTCAGTCTGTGTTGTAGTTACCTGTATGTCGGTCAGTCTGTGGTGTAGTTACCTGTATGTCGGCCAGTGTGCGGTGTAGTTACCTGTATGTCAACCAGTGTGCGGTGTAGTTATCTGTATGTCGGTCAGTGTGCGGTGTAGTTACCTGTATGTCGGCCAGTGTGCGGTGTGGTTACCTGTATGTCGGCCAGTGTGCTGTGCAGGTTGTGGATCTCCTCCTCCCGTGAATTGGCCAGTCTCGCTCTGTCCTTCGCCTGTCTCAGCTGCTCGTGTTGGTCCTGCAGCTCCCTCTCGTAGCCGGCCCGTTCGGCCTGGGGACAGGGAATAACAACATGTGACAGTGCCTGAAAATTACTTGCCAGGTGCAATGTAGAATACACAGGGCAACTGAATAGATATAACAGATACATTGTAAAAGAATGGTTATTAACAGTGGTGTACCTAGTATCTTACAATGACGGCCCAGCTAAGACAGCCATTACTTTCCGGGTAGTTATATACGAAGAAAATGCCAAGCATGCGCCCAATGCCTCTTTACGTCCTTTAGCTTTAGAAAATCCTCCGTCATTACTAAAATAACAACAGCTGGCCAGGAATAATAAAACAAGAATCTTTTGCATAACACAGGAATACATGTATCAACACGCAGGTGTGTATATTCATAACACAGGTGTACATGTATCAACACTCGTGTGTGTATATTCATAACACAGGTGTACATGAATCAACACACAGGTGTGTATATTCATAACACAGGTGTACATCTATCAACACACAGGTGTGTATATTCATAACACAGGTGTACATGTATCAACACACAGGTATGTATATTCATGACAAGCATGTATACACAAACAAACAAGCACAAGCATACACACGCACACATACAGACACATACAGACACACACAAACATATGCACACAGTCACACACTCACACACACTCACCTGACTCCTGTTTGCTGTCTCGTTGAGGGCAGCCTTGAGTCTCTCCATCTCTGCGATCGTGTCCTGCAGCCTCTGTAGCATCTCATCCTCCTCCTCTTCCCGCAGTTGGCTCTCATTCAGCTGTTGCCGTAGCGACATGTTCTGCTGTCGCTCACCGTCCAGAGAAACCTCGGCTTCAACGAGGCGCTGTTGGCATGACAACAGAATGGATCAACTGTTGTGCAGCAATGGTTAAGTTCAGGCACTGTACATGTACATAGACTGATTGTGATGTGACCTTCAGAGACTGACGAATTAAGAGTTAAGTGAGTTAGGAAGTGCAAATTTACTGCTCAACTGAATACTTCCCAGAGAAATCAATACTATGCATGAAGTGACTGTGTTTGAATTGACTGACGTGTGGCTATATATTTCTCAGACATGTAGACTGCTTGAAATGACTGAAATCCGGCTGAATATTTCTCAGAAGTGAAGATTGTGAACTGACTGAATACTGATCAAACATCAAGACTGTTTGATTTCACTAAACCATGGCTGAATATTTCTCATAAGTGAGAATTGATTCAACAGTTAAAACATGTCAGAAGTCAAGAGTGTTGGGCAATACAGTGTCACCCAATAATCAAGGCATAAACAGGCCATACATCACCCAGCCTTCTACCCACCTCCCTCAGCAGTGATGCCTCGGCAGCCTGTGCCTCAGCAGCTGCCTTCAGCCCCTTGGTGTCCCTCAGTTGTTGCAGCAGGTCCTCATGGTCACGCACCAGTCCCGCGTACTCGTCCCTCTGTCCCTCAGACTTGTGTCTCACTGTGGTCAGGTACGACTGCAGGCCGCCGATGATGCTCTCTAGCTCCGCCTTCATCTCCTCATTCTGAACAACTTGGGCTGCAGAGACGGGTCATGTAACTTTCACTTTCATTTTGTTTATTGGATGTTATGCACAGGGGTGAAAGTTTGGGGAATGTCTGCTGCATATGTAAGCGGCATGCATGCGGGCGTGCATGTGTACAAGCATGTGTTGGTGTTTGTGTGTAGGTATGTATGTGTGTAAATTATTTCCTCCTAGATGGCTTGCATCGTAGGTGCCAAATTTTCAGAGGTTCTTCCTTCGGAAGAATAGTAATGACATTATTTATTTAAGGGTTTATACAGGTATTAGGGTTAACGTCAGACATTAGATAAACGTTAATAGATTGTTCACAATATTATGCATCTTTTCTGCAATTCTTCGGAGGTCTGCCAATTAGTTGGAGATGTTTTACATAATTTGTATTGCATAAAACAGCTCACGTTTATGTCAAGTCCGATGTCATGTATGAAACACCAAATCAGCCCACCACAATGATATTTTGGTAAAAAACTTGGTAGAATCACAACTACTAATATTCAACTACGTACTGATCAGGTTGTTTTAGAAACCACATTGTTAATGGTACAACTGTGTAGCAAGATTTTAGGAAATGTTCAACCTACACCCTCTAACTGACGTACCTTCCCGTAGTTCTTGCTCTAGTTTCTTGATTTCTATTGTCTCGCGGGCAATGGTGGCCAGCATGTGTTCTAGCTTAGACTGAAGGGCTTGATATTCTTGTGTGCTCAGGTCGAGTTGGGTCTCTCTGTCAGCCACTTCTCGCTTCACCTCATTCTGTAATACAGATACAATTATCAGAACTGTTGGACATCTATATTGTTAACAGGAAGAACCATTCTGAAGACTATTTTACTATTTTAAAATAATCAATTATAAAAGTTCTGATCAGTGTTGTTTTATTAGAGCCAGTACAAAAATCTGTAACTAATAATAAAATAAAATAGATACGGTAAATTAAAATAAATATAATATTTTGTTATAGTTATATACGTTAATCGACAATAAAAAATCAATTACAACTTTACATCTTTGTTGATGGTAAAAATGCCACATTTTAACATTTAAACAAACTTGGTAAATAGCAGATTAAAAGTTGCATTCTAAAATCATCCATCTTTAAATAAAAATTTCCAGTGAATCAAATTACTCCATACACTATATATTATACACATATCACTTTCCTTAACTCCATATATTATGTTCACATAACATTCAATTTGATGAAAAATTATATCCGCATGCCATACATCTATTATTCTGCTGACCGAACCTGGCGATTGGTAATTTTGCAAAAGCATAATTTATCATATAACAAATCAAATACCACAGTGACATATATGGCAGCATGTGTGCACAAATAGGTAAACAGTGTTCATGTTATACACAGTTTCTTAAAAACAACTAAAAATGGTAGTTTGACTAAGAAAGCAATTTAAATATGATCGTCAATACATACATATAGAGAGTCCTTGCTGCCCATGCGGCGGAGTCTTCCTCTCAGTTGTCCTATCCCCTTCTCATGGCCGATTATCTCATCCTCTGTCTGCTGCATCTCAGCCTCTGTTCTGTCGGCTTCTGCCTTCAACTGGTGCACCTACAGCAACAAGGGGACAGAGTTTAAACTAGGGTGAATTATAATAACTTGTGTAGTGGCGCAGTGGCTAGAGCATTGTACTCTCAATCGAGAGAACCAGGGTTCGAATCCTGTGCTGCGGTCGAACCTTGGGTAAGTTAGTTCACTCTACGGACTGGATACTGTGCTGAATAAGAACTTCCCTTTACTTTTTATTTTATAACCAAATTGAAACTGTGATTTGTATTAGACTTACTGAAATGTTCTTTCATTTTGTTTTCTGTGTTGTTAGTTGTTATATTATATCTGCCAAGAAAAGTTACTGGATTTGCATTTAAGATAATTTAACAATGTTCACAGATCAGAGAGATCACACTCTCTGGGTCTGTTATTTTGAGACAGTTGAAACTAATACACAAATTAAATCGAAAATAAAACCATAGATTAACACACCATGCTTATCTTCATTTTGAGTCGGTTTCTCATTTCTTGTTTGTCATCTTCAGTGAACATCACAGACATCTTCTGTAGTTCCTCCGTCGCATCAGCGATGTTGTCCCGAGTCATGGCTAACTCCTGCTGGAGGTGGTGGAGGTGTTCTTGTGCTGAAGGAATTAGGGCAGGTTAGATGGCACAGATCCATACACACATACTCATACACGCAGCCAACATACAACACAAATAAACACAATAATACACATGCATGCACACATGTACAGCAAACACATGCTGCAAATAAACAAACACACGCATGAATATATAAACACCCACACATAAATGTAAACCAAACACACATACACACATGCACACACAAACAAGCATACAACATACATACAACTCGCTTTTTTATATAATTATTATAAATTATTTAGCAGACAATTGTTTTACAGAACATCTAGAGCATAAAAACAACAGTCGTTGCTTACATCATCCACCTTATTCTGACACAATCATCAATAGTTTCTCCTACCTTGTTCTATGGCCCGTCGTTTCTCCGCCAGTTCTTTGTCAAGTGCGGCATGCATAGCCTCGAGCTCAGCCGTTGCCATGGGAACTGCCCTACCCCCATTCATGTTGCCATACGTAAGCGGCACAGCATGGCCGTTGCTAGGGGCAACTGATTCGCGTGCATACATGTTCTGCTGGAATCTCCCCTTCCCAAAGTACGGGCTTTCTTCCCCTATTAATCCGTCGTCTACACTCTGGAGACAAAATGAAAATTTCAGTTTTAATTACCGACGATAAGTAAATATTCGTAGCAATTCTCTTGAGTAGTTATATCTAAAAATTTCAAAGCTGGTGTACACCAGACAAAAAATCCTATGCAAAATAACTTAGTGTAACTGGCGGAAAGAATAAGTAATTACACTGGTCCTTAATGTGTACGTCATCTCTTAAAAACTACTCATCTTGTCTTGAGCAAATTTTCAGAAGGTCGTGTATGTCATATTAAGCAATCTTAATGACCATAAAGGTATTAATACAATTATCTTAGAAATTCTGGTAGGAGTGTTTTTTTGGGGGAAATGCCAAGGAAAACTAAATTTGTGGATGTTATTTTTTTATTTATTCTAACAAAATGTGCACAACATTTTTTAATGAAGTAATTGGGCTAAAAGTTTATACTTTTTACAATGAGTTAATAGTTGAAAAAATCAGGAACAGTTTGTCCTCTGAATACAATAATAGCACTACAGCATTTGTTTGTCCAATAAATATGGTTGTTTTAGCAACTCAACAAAGTATTACAATACCAACACATCAGAAAATGTGGTTATATCCTTGAATCTGTGATCTGCGAGCACAATGTACATACCTCTCCACTGTCTGGGGTCGGAGGTTTGGGCCGAGCCAGACTGTCAAACTTGTGGTCAATCTTGTAGAAGGCCACTTCCTGCTCCAACTCGTAATGCTTCTGACACGCCGCAGTCAACTGAGATGTCTTTTTCTTCAGCTGAAGGAAAAAATATTATTAAAACTGTGGTCCTTTTCAATGGATTGGTGACAATTCTACGTAAACAATGCAATGAGTAAAACTATTCAGGTCCATTTAAATGGATGCATAATATTGGATGAATTGTTTGGCGAAACAAGCATCAACTTCAGCATTAACAGATTAAATAATTTGTTTAACACATCAAATGTCCCAAGTGTTTTTTCTGTTACTAATTCATTCAAAGAATAGTATTATCTATTCACTTGAAATTACAGCAGCTCATTTTTTAAATGCCATCCAAAGCAAAACTAGGGATGACAAGATGAAAACGAAGCCACTGGATTGCATTTACACAATCAATATATAACTGCACGCACACACAAACATACATCCATAATTATGCATGCACACACACGCACATACATGCATGCACACATAGGCGCATGCACGCACCAGATCATTCTTTGTAACAAGCTCCAGTTCGAGTTCAGCTATCTTGTCGGCGCTCTTCTTGAGTTGTTCATGCGTGTCATGTGACTGGCGGTCACATGACTGCAGCTCCTGCAGGGACTTGTTGTGACTCTCCTCGAGCTGCTCGTAGGCCAGCTCCTGCCCCCGGAGCTGCTCCGTGAGAGCCTCCAGCTCCTCTGTGGAGCACAACAGTCTAGGTTACCAGGGCCAGGGTAACAACAGTCTAGGTTAACAGGGGATCATTTCACTAACATGCTTATGTATATTTAATGTAATAAATTACACGACATTACAATGCTGGAAGTGTGTTTGAAACAGAAGAGTGACAAGTGTTGATGCTGAACATTCTTCAGGATAGTTCATTTCTATGCAAATGTTTTCTTTTTAACATATCTAATATGTGATTTTACCTTAAAGTTGTAGAGTCTTTCGTCAGCTTTGCACACCAACTTCTTCAGTACATGTCATGTACAACGTCATCGTACATCTTATGTGTTCGACTACGTCACCTGTACTGAAGAAGTTGGTTTGCTATGCTGATGAAAGACAACAACAAGGTAAAATCACGTACTGGACATGTCAAAAAGACAGTGTTTGCATAAGTGATAAGTTTTATTTAATTCGTGACAAATTCATTTTTATTCTGAGCATTTTAATACATTTTATTTTAGCAGTATCTGCCATCTATTTTTTACATTTATAAATGAAAACACGTGCCAAGGGTCTTACCTAGAGCAAATCGTGAGTGAGCAGCATTTCTTTCATCCTCTGTCACCGTCTGTCCGTCGAGGACATTGACCGTGCGTAGGTGGAAGACGAGGAAGGCGCGGCAGTGGGGCAGTTGTGTGACAGGGTTCTCAGCCACGGTCAGCTGGGTCAAGTCTCGCAGTGGACGCAACTTGCAGAACTCTTGGAGCTGCAATGTCACAAGTCAAAATGAGTAGGATCCTTATTTGTCTGTGTCATGACTTATGACATCAGTAAGGTGGACTAACAATTCATACATACATATGGTATTTTAGTAAATAGGATAAAATATGATATGTTGAACCAAAAATGTTACAGTGGCCGTCAGTGAGTATGTTAACATTGAATATTCTTTAAAAATATGTGGCAACATTCTAGGCTCAGATAAAAGGTGTCTTGCAAGAGCCTTTACTGCTCAATCTTACAGTATGCCCGTCCCATCGTTGAGAAAACCAATGCTGTCACAAAAGGTGTTGTACATTCAGACAGAAATGTACTTGCTTGAAAGTTATCACATTGAATATATTTATATATATATAAAAGTATATATATATATATATATAAATAGATAATTGCAGTGAAACCGTATTAGTCAGGAAACCTCAGCATCCTGATACCATTTCAGTGGAAGAGAATTACAGAATATTAATATACACTGTTATGTGCAGTATTTGTTTATCCTAAAATTGTTTAATCAGGACACAATAACAAAAGACACAATAATGACACAAACATAATCAGACACATACACCCGGAATCAGAGTCCACATTAATGAGGTGCCACTGTAGAATAAACAATCCCATAATTTTGTTATACAAAGATGCGCATCAATATAAATTGTATGGCATGTTGCAATGAGTTACCCCAAATCTACTCACAAAGAATGATTCCTTATTCACACATAGATGTAACATTTGTATAAAAACATTTACCCACCGACTGAATATTGTTCTTGGCAATCCTGAAGGTGCGTAGAGCCTTCAGTTTCTTGGGGAGCCAGTTGGGGATGTGCTCTATTTGATTTCCGCTCAGATTCAACATCTGTATGTTGGTCAATGTCTGTATGTTCTCTATCTTTGTCAGCGAGTTGAATGACACGTTGAGTTCTCTCAGCTGGGTCAACTTCTCAAGTTTCTCAATCTTCTCTATCATGTTACAGCTCAGGTTGAGCCTCTGAAGCTTCTTCAGAGGCTCAAGATTCTCAATGTACTGTAAATGAAAACAAACTTCACATTATTTGTTAAACTCTCCAATACAAGCACAACTATAAATTGTCAAAAAAACATATTTTTGCAGATTTTAAATAATTTACTAAGACAGATCAGGAAGCTGTTCCCCATAAAATAATTTTAACTGTTATAATATGTCTTAGATAATAATTGTATTTAATACAGTTGACATCACTTAATCAATTAATTTCAAGCCGGAGAAATTTGATTATATTAAATCTTGACTTACACAGCTCATTTCAATAGTGCAGTAATGCTATGGGAATGATGTACATATTTGGTTATACATAATGGCTGAGTTTGTTATGTGCAATCATGTTCAGTGAAGCTCACGGTACTGCATACAAACAAAAATGCAGCCAATGATATATTTTTCTACAACAGAATTTAAATCTACTGTACCTTTATTTTCTTCCCAATATTTTTGGCCAGAGTAAGATTAAGTGAAGTGACCATTCCCAAATGTTCCTGTTTTGTCAGTTTGCGAATGAGATCCTCTGTGATATACCGAACGCCAACATGCGTACCACCAGCTCCTATAAAGTGTCAATATACACGTACATTAATGACATTGTCAGCCATTTGAACACTTAGTCAGTTTAATGTTGATTTAATTACTATCATGATAATATTCACATTACAGAAACAGTTCAATATAGCAAGCAACATTAATGCTTTAAAAATAATTATTATCATAATAAGGCAACATTGAACTTAGAATAAGAATGATATTATAAATTATAATGTAACAAACAATACTCTCAAAACTTGGTCAGGTAAACAAAACGGCTTCCTAACATAAATTAAAATTGATGCGATAAACTATATTAAATTCATAGTCAGTATAAATTTGTCAACATTATGCACATGAAATTTGTTTTGAGAGGTAATGCTAACAAATATTTAGCCAAGAAACTTATCATTGTTACATGCAATGGTGTATTTGTGTTGACATTACTATGTACATCAATATGTATAAATTTACCTTTCTTCTCCTTCACGGCCGACTCGTTGTTGTCTATATCCCCATTCATGGTGAAGGTGGTCTGTATCACCTGGATATAATTAGTTGATGATTTCTCTTCCAACACTCATGTCCCTGTTAGTGTTGGCTTTCTCTAGGCCTAGAACCAAGAAACAATTACAGTTGCAACAGAGCATGTCAGACTAATTCTTCTCGATCACTATGTCATCAATAAATTAAATTACCAGAGTGTGTGTCTGTCAACAATATCAATAAACACAAGTCAACAATTCAGCCACATCATCTTGATCATGACATTAGTCTGATTAGACTATATTTAGTAGACCGAAACATGACCGAGGCGATGGTGCTAACTTAAAAGTAAAACCGAGAAAAGACGAATGATAACTGACCACGAAAGTTTCTCTTTCTGAAGCAGGCAAGCCACCTGTAGTAGCATCAATCTTCGCCCACTCCGTAGCACGACATGTCATGGGAAAGATCGCATTACTATTGAAGATGGAGACGGTCGCTCTGACGAACAACACCGCTGTCAGTACGTTGGCATTGTTGCGATTGGAACGCAAATAAGAGAACGTGCCCAAACATGCGTGCACTTTGAGATGGTTCCGTCCAATTAGCTTCTTTTGTTATCCAATTGGAGCTTCGTTGAGGCACTGAGAAGCATTGTTTATCACACACCTTCAGTGTTATGTCATTATTGTATTAGAGAGGTGGAATGGGGCAAGGATATTAATGCTTAATTATTTTCGAAAATTCCCTCCGCTGACCGCCATGTTGTTTACTATTACACAGAATCACAGCTAGCATTTGATTGGGTAGTATTTGACATGATGACAACACGTAAACCGAAATCAGCACGATGCCGCCCTCTACTGGGTTTACGTTCATTTCCCACTAGGTCTACCCCTTGCAGTTTAGGCACGCACCCTAACGACATAAATTATATGATATAATGTAATCTAATCGGCTCACATGATAAAACTACCCCTTACATATAACGATACGAATTAAAAAAAAAAAAAATAGTCGTTAGTTCTCATGGGGAAGGACATCGTTGTTTGTTTACCGGGGGCTAGGATTGAACATGTAACTGACAGGGTAGAGAAGGTATTGGGACATGGCAAGGGGGGGTCTATACTGGTACATGTAGGAACAAATAATGCAGACAGGGAGGGAACAACTGCGATAGTACAGAAGTATAGACAGTTAGTGAGGAAGCTAAAGAAGACGAGAGTCGAACAGGTTATTTTGTCAGGAATTTTGCCAGTAATGGGAGGAAGGGGGGCAACGTATAGAAACTGCAAGAGGATGGCGATCAATGCACTAGCTGAGCAGATGTGTGAAGAAGAGGGGGTGGGATTCACAGATTTATGGGGATACTTTGTTGGGAGGGAAGATATGTACATGAGAGATGGCCTCCATCTTAGTGGAAAGGGGGCAGCAGTTTTCTCAGAGAATCTGCTGCAATCTGTTGACAGTGGGACAGGTTGCATCTATTTAAACTAGATTCGCAGGGGGGACTCACAGAAAAGCCTGAAAATGGAGGCATAGATAAAGACAGCACAAATAAATCAACAAATAACAGTCTGGAAAACTCTTCTGAAGCTGGATATAAATGTGTTTGTTTAAATGCAAGGAGTATAGTAAACAAAAGAAATGAACTAAACATTATGGTAGAAGATATTGACCCTCATATAATAGGTATAACCGAATCCTGGACCACCACCGATATATCAGATGCTGAATTGGGACTGACAGGATATGTAATGTTTAGAAAAGATAGAATAGGAAGAAAGGGAGGTGGAGTTATTTTATATATTAAAGAATCTATTCAGGCTTATGAAATAAAATTAGAAAGAGAAGCAGATTGCGAAGAAGCTGTTTGGTGTAACATAGTTACAGGAAACTCAACGTTGACGGTTGGGTTGGTTTATCGAAGTCCAAACATAAGCATAGAAGAGAATGAAAAAATACAAAACGCTATAAGGGAAGTAAGCAAACGGGACTGTATTATTATGGGGGATTTTAACCATGGGCATATACAATGGAAATCTCTACAGAGTATGGGGAGAGAGGACCACAAGTTTTTAGTTTTAGTTCAAGATACATTCCTTTCTCAACATGTGCTAGAACCAACCAGGGGTGAGAATGTGTTAGACATAGTTTTGTCCTCACAGAATGAATTAGTTGACAATGTCAAGATATGTGAGCCACTGGGGAGTAGCGATCACAACCAGATACATTTTACCATCAAAGTAAAATCAGAAAGGAATAGCAAAAAGCAGTATAGGAGAAATTTCCACAAAGGAAGGTATAAGGACATGAGGAAATATTTAGCAAAGATAGACTGGAATAAGACACTGAAAAATAAGACGGCAACAGAATGCTGGAATATATTAAAGAGTGAAATTAAGTGCATAATCGATAAATTTGTACCCTTCAAAAACCAAGGAAAACGGTCCAAAAAGAAACACTTATCGAAAGAAGCCATTAGAAAAATTTAGTATAAACAAATGATGTGGAAGTCATATAGATGTACTGGAAATGATGAAGACTACAACAATTATAAAGAAGCACTTAACCAAGCTACAGCTGAAATTAGAAATTCAAAGAGAAGCTATGAACAACAATTAGCTAGTAATATAAAACATGACAGCAAGAGTTTTTATGCGTATGTTCGAAGCAAACAGAAAGTTCAAGATAAGGTCGGTCCTCTAGAAGATAGTGCTGGAAATATGATATCAGAGGGATTCATAATGGCAGAAGACCTGAATGAGTACTTTAGTTCAGTGTTTACCAGGGAAGATATTAGTTCACTGCCAATACCAAAGGCTAAGTTCAAGGGGGCAGATTCAGACTATTTAGGACAATTAATTGTAACCCCGGAAATGGTAGCTAAGAAAATAAGGGCTATGAAGGAAAATAAATCACCTGGAGTGGATGGTATTCCACCCAAACTACTATTGGAAATTGTAGAACAAATTAGCATACCACTTGCAACAGTTTTCAACTTGTCATTAGAAGAGGGAGTGGTTCCTTTAGAATGGAAAGAAGCAAACATTATACCGTTATTCAAAAAAGGTTCGAGAAACAAGTCAGAGAACTATAGACCAGTGAGTTTAACATCAGTGATTTGTAAATTATTAGAAAGACTAATTAAAGATCACATGGTGGATTTTCTTGCTAAACAAAACTTGATAAACCCATCTCAACATGGTTTTTTTAAAGCGAGGTCATGCTTAACAAATATGTTATGTTTTTTGGAAGACATCACTAAGTGGGTAGATGAGGGAACACCAGTAGATATCGTCTACTTAGATTTTCAAAAAGCTTTTGACAAAGTACCACATCAAAGATTACTGCTTAAACTAAAGGCCCATGGCATAGGAAATGGTATAATAAACTGGATAGAACAATGGCTGATTGACAGAAGACAACGTGTAGTAGTTGATGGGGAGGCTTCAAACTGGAAATCGGTATTGAGTGGGGTACCACAGGGATCAGTATTAGGTCCTATATTATTCTTAATATACATCAACGATTTGGATGATGAAATAACAAGCAAGGTGTTGAAATTTGCGGATGATACAAAAGTGTTTAGAAGGATTAAAAGTGATGGAGATAGACAGCATTTACAAGATGATCTTGACAGGTTGATGAAATGGTCTGAAAAATGGCAAATGATGTTCAATTTTGGGAAATGTAAATGCCTCCACATAGGACATGGGAACGAAGAGGTAGAATATACAATGGGGGGTACTGTACTAAGTACTACTGTAAAAGAAAAGGACTTAGGGTTAACCGTTAGTGCTGATATGAAGATTTCAGAGCAGTGCGGAATTGCAGCTTCAAAGGGAAATCAAATCCTTGGATTAATTAGGCGAAACATAACGTATAAGGAAAAAGAGCTAATAATACCGCTGTACAAAACAATAGTTAGGCCTCATTTAGAATATTGTATTCAAGCGTGGAGGCCATATCGCAGGAAGGACATAGATATGCTAGAAAGAGTGCAGAGGAGAGCAACTAAAATGATACAAAATCTGAGGGATCTTAGTTATGAAATATGCCTAAAAAAATGCGGTTTAACAACACTAGAGACCAGGAGATTGAGAGGAGATCAGATAGAAGTGTTTAAAATATTGAAGGGTTATGAAAATATTGATAGAAATATGTTTTTCTCAGTTAAGAAAGATAGAAGTACTAGAGGACATGATCTTGCATTAGCAAAGGAGCAGAGTAGATTGGATATAAGAAAGTTTTCATTTTCACAAAGAACTGTAAATGAATGGAACAGATTACCTGCTGATTGTGTGGGTGCTAGTAGCATGAATATGTTTAAAAATAAAATCGACACATACCTCAGACGGGCGGGATACACATAGATAAAAAGGTCGGACTCTCGAAAAGCCAATGGCTTCCTTGTCCACCTGCCACCTAGAGTTAATTCTCTGGGTGGCAATCTTGTT
The DNA here is from genome assembly GCA_963995525.1 of Escarpia spicata. Classification (NCBI taxonomy): domain Eukaryota; kingdom Metazoa; phylum Annelida; class Polychaeta; order Sabellida; family Siboglinidae; genus Escarpia; species Escarpia spicata. Next base: position 30,673,804 of record OZ023217.1, on the reverse strand, counting down.
AAATCTTGTTAAATGTCTTATGCAAACCAATACGTTATATAGAAATAGCCCTGCTGGGCCCTACATTATCAGGATCGCCTCAGCAACGGCAGCCATGGCAAGGTTGGAAAGGATCTGGAGAAGCAGTAACGTAAGCTTCACAACAAAGTACAGTTTGTTCAGATCACTTGTAGGCCTATTATCCATCTTTCTGTATGGCTGTGAGATATGTACACTCCATGCTCATACAGAGAAAAATATTAAAACCTTCGAGACTAAATGCATGATGAAGTTGCACCACATCTCCTACGTGGCGCATAACACCAATGAATATGTGCTGAGCAAGATCAAATCCTTGGTAGGCCCACAAGAACATGTCAAGAGAAGCAACTGTCAAGAGAAGAAGTCTGGCATGGTTTCGACATGTAGCAAGACACGTCAGTCTACCGAAAACGAGTCTTCAAAGCACCGTGGAAGGCAGACGTACGCCGCCGCGGACGGCAGAGGAAATGTTGGTTCAACAATGTCAAGGAGTGGACGGCCCTCTCCGTGCCAGAGTTCCTCAGCCTAGCCTCTGACAGACAAGAATTGCGAAATATCGCAGCTGCCCGTCGTTTATGCCCCCACCCCCGACGACCAAGTCGGTTAAGGCAGTGCTGCTCAAGCAGAGCGGCACACTGGTGTGCCATGACAAAGACCCAAATGTGTCGCGGAATTAGAAGAGGAACGTACGTCACATATGTACGGATACATTATCAAAAAAGTAAAACAAGTTATGATATCGAACAAATCATAATGTCACCTTTCTGCTAAACACCCTTTCGTCATTAGCAGGAACAGCAGTTACTTCAATCAGTTGCTGACGTTAAGTACCGCACACTATAATATATTCTACCCACGCAGTGCAAAACGCCAACTATATTTAAAATAGAATAAAAGCGAAAGCAACAAAATGCACACATCTGATGTAGCTGATAACCCCTGTCTATTTGTCAACACCCAGATTCACTGGCTTTCACTGGATAGATAGGCAGGTTTTTGTTCACGAGTACGGTAGCCACGTTCCATTTTCAGCTCTAGCTCAAGCTGACCAACTTGGAGCAGTATGACTGGGTTCGATTTCCTCTGGACGCATTTTGGGTGCCATTGATAAAAATATATTTGTGATGCACGGCATTGGACTATTGCTAACGGTTTTAACAACGTGGTCTATTTTATTAGTTATGAATAAGAACAATATGTGGTCATGTCTAGATAACCTGCATAATATATATAAGTAGTTTTCTCAAGCACAGATTTAAACGTTAAGCGCATCTCTTCTTCAATGCAGGAACACGTTTCTCACGGGTGCTGAATGCAATTTCGGTCTGTCAATTTCTCCCTTGGTGGCTTTTAGGAACAGTTATAAGTACATATCTGATGTTACAATTTTTTTATAAAGTTTATAATGTACATCTTGGGAAGAATTGTAGTCTTTTCGTCATAGTATAATACATATTAACTGCTAACATTGTTTTAAATATTTTATAAACGAAATGGCATATATAAATTATCCGAATACACTAAGTTTTTAAGAATTTGTTCACCCATGTAGAAAAAGGATATGTGTATTCTTCTTTATAGTTATAAATTGGTTACTCAACATACATTATAATACACGTTGACATGGTGAAATTTGGTTTTGTGTCCCGCGAGGACCGAGCAAAGTCGAAAGAGTGTAGTGAAATCAAAAAGGTTTAGAAGCACTGGGTCAAAAGGGACTAAGTAAGTAAGTTTCACACTTGTTGGAGACACAAACGCTCGAGTCGTGTGTACAATGTGCTGTACCTATAGGCATCATAATATATTATAATGCAACGTTGGACATTAAAAAACGTTGGACATTAAAAAACGATTCGAGCTCTCGTGGTCCGAGAGGGCCGGGAGT